>ML781634.1:451469-468042 GCA_009831015.1 Picea engelmannii | reverse complement strand
AAACTGGATTCACACTTCCAGCACTCACCCTTTGCTTCCAATTCACATCTGTTGGCATGTTTGGCTGTCCAGAAACGCCTCTATCTTCAACGATAAGACGCCATCAACACAACACATTATTTCTCTCATCTTATCTGAAGCAATCAAATCTGCTAAAACTTTACTTTTTAAACCAGTCCGACAGCCAGGATTCATTCCACCAGACAGAGCGGTGGCCTGGTTTGATGGGGCCTCCCAACAGGGAGGCGTACTCTGTGGTGCAGGGGGGAAATTGATTATAAATTCCCATTCGAGTATTAGCTGGATGATGAACTGCAGACAAGGTTCCAATACCAAGGCAAAGCTCATTGGTGCTTGGGCCTCGCTTATTTTGGCTAGTCATCACACGGATAATTTGCTGCTCCTCGGTGACTCCAAGCTCACTATTGACTGGCTGAACGGAGTGGCAGACTTCCGAGTGGCAGCCCTCAACAGCTGGAAGGAACGAACCAAAGACGCTACCCTTCTCTTCAGAAAACTTACCTTCCAGCACATTTTCCGCGAAGAAAACAAAGTGGCTGACACACTCTCGAAAAAAGCTCTGCACCTTCCCCCGAGCCAAATTTTCTATACATTTTGGGAGGACGGACATGAAGGCAATTCATATAAGTTAAATCTTTGAAATGATTTATTATTAGTTTATATCAGAGTTTCGTCTATATTTGCTGATTATGTTGGACCAGATTTGGGAAATTTGCTGTTGGACCAGATTTATATCAGAGCTTCGTCTATTTGCTGTTTATGTTGGATCATATGTGAATTTGCTGTATTTGTTGGACCAGATTTGAGAAATTGGCTGGATTCGCGGATGTATTTGAACTCCGACTTGTATACAATTATATCCTTTTGAATATAATGAGCAATTTTTTCTCGTGGAAAAAAACTACCTCATATTTATGGAATATGCCTTGCCTTTTGAACTTTGCTAATTTTTTTTTTGAAATTATCTTTCCATATCAATCATGCCGACTTTTGAGTCAAATTTTTATTTCTAGATCAATAATCCACCGTTTGAGTTGTGCACATGAGTTTCACATTATCACAATATGATAACCCATTTAACATGTGGACGGTTTTTAATGCGATATGAACTTTAGAATTTTATAATAGTGATGAAGTCTTTAGAGTCCTTTTTACTTGTGATGAAATATTTGGTTTTTAATGCGATATGAGTTTTAGACGTTTATAATAGTGATGAAGTCTTTAGAGTCCTTTTTACTTGTGATGAAATATTTATCTTAATGTTTAATACATTCAAGTTGGGGGACAACATCTATTTAGAGGGTTTAGGGTAGAGGTACAAATAATATTCAAGTTATTTATTTTTATCTTATGTGTATATTTAGTAATTTGTATGCACTTTAGAGATGTTAATTATTTCCAAACTTATTATTGAAACTTAACTGTTTTTATATGTTGATAAACGTGTGCCAACATAATATGTAATAAACTATGAGATGAATATTCATTCACTATTATAAAACTGAAACGTCTCAACAATTGAACCTTGATTTTATCATTAACATGTCCTATAATGTATATTATGTATTATATGATTCTTATCATTAAGCACAAAACATAGAATAAGTAGTATTTTTTTTAATAAAATAATGCACAAGTATTTTACACAATATATATTTTAAACATAACAGATATTAATTAAGTAAAACAACTACAACATTATCTATACAATGGAGTGCATCCGAGCTTCATAGCTTCATGATGATTTCTACAGTCAAGAGTGTCTCCCCTCTTGATATGGGGTGGGGTATATTTTAGGAGTGTTAAATCCTACTTTTTTACATATTTTTGTTTCTTCATTGAGGTACATGAATAAACCTTGATGAACTCATTACATACGAAACTTTAAAAATAAATCTTAAAATTTCTTTCTAGATCTGAATTTTTAAGTTGTACTTGATTCTTTGTCTGGAGCACTAATTCGAGAGAGGCCAACTTTTTTGGACAATTATTCAAGAATTTCAAAGGAAGGGGTAGCATGATTGTTGGAAGGCGGGACAAGACCATCCAAAGTTATATCTATTGTAAATTGGCATGAAAGAAAATTTATTTATTTAGAATTGACCCTGGCCTACTTCTCCTTGCAAAGTCAGATATGGTGTTGTTAGGGGAGAAGCATTCTCAGACCTCTATGAAATTTTCAATTCATTCTTCACCAATAATTCTTGTTTTACTTCTCCTTGAGGGATTTCTTTCTCCAAGGGGTCGAGACGTGACCATTTCCATGTAGTTTCAAAGAGTTCGTCTCTCAATCTCCACATATGGATCTTCTTATTCTCTTTTTGACTAATTACAAGTCATTTTAAGGTGCCTAAGAAATCCCCTACTTGATTTTTACCCTTTTAACATAGGCCTAGGGGATAAGTAAACTTTCTTTTTTTTGCAAGCATACAATGATTAAATGTGCATCTTCATTGCATATTTGATATTGAAAGGCTATGTTTTCATAGAGTAGATCCTAGATCCATAATGAGCCATCCTATTTTCATGACTCCTTTTATGGGATCCCTTTGCTTAGATCCAGTTCTAAACAAATTCTTGTGAATAGTAGATGTCATCTTCCTCTTTGCCTCCATCACAATTGATGAATTTCCCCATAAAGTTCTCTTTATGAGCACGGATGTCCTTATCCCATAAATGCATTGGAAAATTCCTTGTCACCCACATTGGTGTTGACAAGATTATCATCATGTGAGGGTTAAATTCTAGAGCCCATCGGATGAGGAAGAGGCATGCTTAACCCCAAAACCATGGGAATCCTTGAAAGATCGACTTTTTCTCTTATTTTATCAAGAATAAGACTGTCACACAATATAACCATGTAGTCCACCCCAATTGTCTCTCAACTAGTGCATGAATGCATTAGCCAAACCATTAAATCCACAAACAAGGGTCAACTTCATTTAATCATCAAAGTTTACTTGGATCTAGTTTGCATGAATGTGAATCATTGGAGAGTCTACCTTCTCCATGATGAATTGACCTTCACTTGGGTCTCTTCTTGAACTAAGTGATGAACCACAAAATGCCAAAGATTCTTGAAAGACACTCTACTTCTAGCATCCATTAAGTCACGAGGGAACACTGGATCTCTAGCACCACTCACACTAGGTTGAAATATCACCATTTCCACTCATGATTTGATAAGATTTCGACGAGAAAAATGACTAAAACAAAAACCTAACTACACACTCATGACCAAACCACAACATTTTCAATTAAATCTTTTCATGACCAAACCACAACATTTTCAATTAAATCTTTTACACAATGTTTTGATCAATAATATACTCTAATTTATATTGCAACTAATGTTATATTCTAATTTATTTTATTCATGCCACGATAAATTTTTACTTTAATTATCTTTAAAAAACCTATAACATTACCATGTTTATAAACCTATAACATTACCCACACAACATGTTTACATTCTCTTCCTTCATACTTCATGAAATCATATACTATAGTAATGTAATCGTATAATTACCTTACATTGTTAAAGGATTGCAAAGGATATCAATCACTAAACACTTTTATTCAAATATGTCAAATTGAAATACCAATGAGTAGGTAAAGAGAAACACATTTTTATTCAAATATTTTAAATTGAAATACCAATCACTAGATAAAGAGAAACACATTTTTATTCAGATATGTTAAATTGAAGACAACCCACATATCTAACACACTACCCATGATTTGAATTCACAATAGGAACACAAGTCTTAGCGTTAAGAGTCAATGAAACATGGATGAGTGGGACCTTATTGGGTGGAAATCGGTATCATTTTGAAAATGATGTACTAATTAAAAGTGATAAAATATTTCAATATGCTGACAAACATGCCCATTAAATCAAGTTGAGAGTAGATACTCATAATACCAAATCTCTCGTGGGGAGTTATAAAATGTTAGGTAGTAAACTATGTTCTATATACATTAAGCTAGACACCGAGAACCTAGATGATGTAGACACATGACTTCCTAACAATAGGAAAGGACTTGGACTACCATAGGAGGTTATAAGGTTCAATCCTTGATACAACAATCATGGTGTTATAAAACATTGATGTGGTTTGATATGATATGCCTCTTCAAGTGTGTCAAACTTTGAGAAATTTCACATATGTTGAAATGTCTAGGCTCCTTTTTTCTTTGTACTCTTAGAACATTATAGATGGTTATTATTATACGTCTGTCTTGTCTAGTAGGCAATGTTACAAAAATGTTCAATAAATATTATTAGGCATGTAGGCAATGTTACAAAAATGTCCAATAAATATTATTAGGCATGTTACAAAAATGTCCAATAAATATTATTAGGCATAGTTAAAATAATAAGTGTAAATATTATTAGGCATGGTTAAAATAATAAGTGTAAATATTATTAGGCATGGTTAAAATAATAAGTGTAAATAGTTTATACTAGAATGTTCATTAATTTGTTAAAGGTGGTATATTAGGTACATATGTCTAGTAGGCGAGCAATGTTACAATAGTATCCAATAAATATTATTAGACATGGTTAAAATAAAAAGAGTAAATAATTTATATTAGAATGTTCATTCATTTGTTAAAGTTGGTATATTAGGTATGATTAAAATAAAAATTTAAATATTCTATATAATGAATGTATATTCATTTGTTAAAGGTGGTATATTAGGTATGGATATTCATTTGTATATTAGGTAGGATTAAAACAATAAATGTAAATAGTCTATACAAGAATATTCATTTATTTGTTAAAGGTGGTATATTAGGTATGGTTAAAACAATAAATGTAAATAGTCAATACAAGAATGCTTATTCATTTGTTAAATGTGGTTTGGTTTTCTAATTATGAATGAGGAGTTGTTATTGTCAATTTTGATTTATAACATGGTTTTTTCAACTATTAACATTTTTCGTGCATGCATAGGTTTGAGATTTGGTATACAAGATATTGATGCATGCACACATTATTTTAGGTGTATGTGCATGGGTGTTGAGAGTGCCTGCAAGTTTCTAAGAGTACAGATGAGATGATGGGGTGTGTGCAATGCATTGAGTTTTTATGTAGGTGATGAAGTGTGCATGCATACATAGGACTTGGAAATAGGTACATGTTGTGTTGTCTACACCAAATACTGTTAGGGTCATAGAAGCTTGTGTGATAAATACTTGAAACTATACTCAAATCAATACTTAACTTCAAGACATGACAATCTCAAAAGTGGTTACAATGGATAAACATTACTACCCTCCTAAATCACGAGATATAAGGAGTATGCATATGCATAACTAATTACATGATAACATGCACCCTACTATCATTGGCTTGAATAATTACTTTATAACAATGTTTAGTAATTGAAAGACAACAAATACATGATACTCATTGCCAAGGCATAGGAATCCATGAGTAAATAGACTAGAAAATCACTATTTCCCTCCATGTATAAGATGTAAAGAATATACAATAGTTGAGTAGATGATAGTAGGAACCCACATAAGGGAATCGTGCTTTTATGGAACATCAATTCAAAGCACGATCTAGTAATTGAGAAGATAAGAGTTGAGTGGATAATAATTATCCTTTAAGAAAAAAATCTCAACAATAACTAATAACTGGATAAGATAATCACTACTCCTCTTAAGGTATGCAATATAAATAATATCAAGTAGTTTTCAAGTACATGATATTAGGTGCTTAGATATGAGAGGGGGAGGGTGATAGTATGGGTTCACTTGTGCAAAGTTGTGCGGCAACTTCACTCCCATCCCCATCGAACTCAATAATATAATTTGGTTCAAATAATAGATTTACAACAATATTAGTTGGTTCAAAGAATACATTTACAACAATTATCTACCCCTATCTTTGGATTGCATTAAATTCAAAAACTATTAATCTAAATGAAAATTTGGTTTTCCACATCTCAAACATACAATTCACATTTCTATCAAATGCATACTAAAATTGTTGATCTCTATGCATAGTAATTGTGCCAATAAATGTTTTCTACATCCCAATATAAGGGAGATGCGTAGTTCCTTTTGTTCTCAACATAGAGTTGACAGGTAACATTTAAAAACATATTAATAAAAACAAATATTTCAATGTAGTCCATAAATAAAATATTTCAATGTCCACCTTAAGTAAAATATTTTTTTATCAAATTTATACACACACACACACACACACACATATAAAGCATTTGAAAATAAATTTTTTCTTATGGTTAAAACATTTCAATGGTGTGCTTCTCATATGTAGATGTGTAATTCCTTTATGTGAAAACTTTTTTTAGATTGAAAAAACAGGAGGAAATGTTTTGCACCTCTTGGGATTTGATCCCTCTCGGTGCATGATAGATTTAGAGTTAATATGGATCTACATGGGTGGTAAAGACTTGCAATTTTTGTATTGGAATAATGCTAAGGGATTGCAAAAAATAAAGCTCTCCATAAGTAACATTAGATAGAGTGCAAGCAAAGAAGGACACACAACACANACACACACACACACACACACACATATAAAGCATTTGAAAATAAATTTTTTCTTATGGTTAAAACATTTCAATGGTGTGCTTCTCATATGTAGATGTGTAATTCCTTTATGTGAAAACTTTTTTTAGATTGAAAAAACAGGAGGAAATGTTTTGCACCTCTTGGGATTTGATCCCTCTCGGTGCATGATAGATTTAGAGTTAATATGGATCTACATGGGTGGTAAAGACTTGCAATTTTTGTATTGGAATAATGCTAAGGGATTGCAAAAAATAAAGCTCTCCATAAGTAACATTAGATAGAGTGCAAGCAAAGAAGGACACACAACACACGTTTGTTGTTTAGGAGCAGGCTCAAGACATTCTTGAGAAGTATTAAGTAGAAAGAAAGATTCCAGGAACATCAACAATCTCAAGTTGAGGGAAAATTAATTCCTACAATGAATGGAAGTTATCTACACTCACATGTAGAGATCACAGTAATGCAAAATTATCTTTGTAATGCAAAACTATCTTGGCCAAAAGATATGATGTTCCCACTATCTAAAATAGGGGTCATTGCATTGAGAGACACTTTCTACAACCAATATGAGGGAGATGTGTAATTCCTTGTGTGTTCAACATGGGGTTAACTATATATATATATATCAACTTTATAGACACATATATTTAGATGTGCATTTCCTTCATTGTTAAGCATAGAGTTTGGCACTTGGCATTTAAAAAAATATTAATAATACTAAAAATATTTCAATATCATCAACAAATAAAATATTTTAATGTCCACCTTAAGTAAAATATTTCAATATCAATTTTATAGATAGATAAATAGCCATTAAAAAAATAATTTTTTTTATTACAATTTTGGTATGGAACTAATGTTAAGAGATTGCAAAAAAAAAAATTCTCTTCATAAGCAACACTAAATAGAGCTCATAATGTATCCATTATTCAAAACAAAGAACATGATAAAAAAATGCTTCAAAATTAGACTAAATGACTCAATACCCAATATACCTTGACCATAATGCAATTACACAAAGTTTTTAAACAAAGAAAAAATTCATACTAACTAAATCACTTCAAAGAATTGTATAAATACTCATAACCATTTATGTAAATTAACCAACAATTATAAAGTTGCATCATTACTCATGATGCAACTAGGAAATATATTCCATGCAAATTTGATGATAAAGATAGGTGTATTTTGAACTACTAACCAAATCTAATCTTTTACATGATTGATTAGTTGTAGTCTAAATATTATAAGAAATGATTTTTTTTTTAGTAATATTTTCTAGGAATATTTATCTCAAATTCAAATTTAATGAGAAATTGTTAGATTTATAGATTTGATTAAGTATTTCTAATCAAACTACCTTATGAATTATTATTTCTAATCAAAATACTTCATAATTTTTTTAACATACTACATTTAAAAATAAATTTTAATAAATAAATAAAAAACAATTTTATGAAAATTTGTATCACTAAATTTGAAAAAAAAAATCATTTCATAAAAATTACACAAACCATAAATTTTAATAATAATAAAAAAATAACAATTTTATGAAAATTTATATCACTAAATTTGAAAAAAAAAAATCATTTCATAAAAATTACACAAACCGGATTTGTATCATACCACTAATACCACTACATAGGAATAACATCCATATCCTCCCCAATTTATCTTCTTCCCAATCTTTTGCTCTTGATATTTCCTCCCTCACCCGCCTTCTGAAGTATCCGCTCGTCCTTTCACCTAACCCATCACATTATTTACCCACTCCCGAGTGATTAAAAACGTGAGATAAAATTCCTCTTCATTAATGACGTCACTTGTTAGACAAGCAAATGACGCCGCCTCGGCTAGCCTGTCAACCCGCCGGCGCGTTAATCTTCCCGAGTTCCCCTACGGGCATGTGCATTTCCCGTCAACAGACTTTAACTCATCAACTTAACCCCCACCGGGGCCCCACATCACAAATACAGGGATCCCGGCACCCGTTAGATATTAGACTTAACTGCGGAATTAACCCCCGGTCCTTCCTCCAAGACTATATTTCCAGTTGCGCAAGAAGAAACCAACGGGCGAATTAAGTATATCCATCAATGGGGGGTTATTATCCGGCGTTCAGACTTAACAATGAAGAGAATTCATTTTACAGCATCTCAGACGTCCAGGTTTCGACTCCCATGGCGTATGATCCGTTCGTATGGAGCGATCCGGAATTGAACTTTCTGGAAGCGGATCCGTCCGTGTTCACAGGCAACGCCAACGCTGTCTCGCTTCTGTGTTCGCCCCGCTGCGCCATTAACGTGCCGAGCATGCATCCCAATTTGGTGTCCACTCTGAAGTCCATGATAGATCATGATGATAATTACCAGGCTGGCAGTGCCGGGTCCGGGCAGGAGAAAGAAGCAGGCGAGCGGCGCCATTGGAGCAGGCGAGGGGATTCGAAGGCGGCCGGCGATCCAGAAGATGATATTGCGGCCGTGCCGGTTGATCTGATAAAGAACCAGCGGCCCTTCAAGTGCTTTCATGGCGGCTGCAGCAAGACGTTCAAGAGTCCCCAGACGCTGAAAATGCACCAGAAGACGCATCGTTCCGACGGGCGGTACCCCGCGGTGGAGAATTGTAATTATTCGGGCGGCCAGGCGCCCCGCAGGGCGTCCGGGCACAACAAGAAGATCCCTTCTCGGTGCCCGGTCTGCCGAAGGATTTTTGTCGGGCTGTACGAGCTGAGAAGACATTTTGGGAGAAAGCATTCGGAGGGAGAGAAGATGCACGGATGCGAGAAATGCAGCAAAAGGTTTTACATTGAGGTAGATCTCAGAGACCACCTGAAGCTCTGCGGAGAGCCCATCGAATGCAGATGCGGGATCAAGTTTGCCTTCAAGTGCAATCTCGCCGCGCACAAGAAGAACCATCCCCAATGCCAAGATTATTATCTCACCTGCTGACATATTTTTGGGCCTCTCACATTCATGGATAGCACCCGTCTACGTAAATTAATGCAGAACATCGGGTTCCGTTGAACTAAACCCTGCTCTAAGTCGAGATCAATATTTAGTTAAGTTTTTACTGTAATCAGTGTCCAAGAACTGGAACACGCTTCTCGCCTGATCAGGGTTCCCATATTTGTAAGTTTCTCGCATTTTAGATCTCCAGGTTTTGATAGCTGTGTAATTTTAGATCTCCAGGTTTTGATAGCTGTAATTGTAAAGGATTCTATCATGGTTCACTAACTGACATAAATATATATATTTACTCCTGGCACGTAATCCCAATTCTAATGGAATTTGTGTGTTTAAATGTGCTGAACAATATGAATGTGTTCATATTTGTTCTTTAAATTCGCTGAATCTAATATGCCACAGGGATAAAGGAACACTCAATTGGAAACTTATCAAAGTGTTGAAGATGTCACCTCATTGCTCTGGGCGCAAACACAGCGCTTCATAAACATATGTTCTCTGTTCAAATAAAATCAGGTAACTGAAGAACGTTATCTCGTCTTTATAATCTGAGGTTCATCCATAAGGGGTTTTAATTCTTTGAGTCCACACAGAACCTTTATAATTTAAATACTGAATAATGACTTTATAAAATTTAGACCTAATTTAAAAAAAATAAATTAATATTTTCAAAAATCCTTCTTTTCCCAGAATAGCAGGTGTTAAAGATAATTATAACTAAGTTAAGTGGAGTGTGTCGATGAAATCTCAATTTTACATTGTTTAAATGGTGTGTTTTTTTTTATAAATGAAAATATTATATTAACTATTAAAATCTACAATTTCATCTATCTTTTTTCTGAATTTCTTATCTGATTTTAAACAAATTAAAAAAAAAAACCAAAAAATTAAAAACAAAAAACATAACCAAAAAATAAAAAACATAAAACATTTAAACAACATCTATAACTATATATACTTATATTGAAAAACCTAATGATATCTAAAATGTTTCAGAGTTCTTTCTTATAAAAATCCCTATCCCTGGAAGCCATGCTGTATACATGAAATCCATTCCTATTCCTGTAAGCCATGCTTTCCTATCCCTGTAAGCCATGCTGTATACATATATTCCATATTTTCAAGAAACTTATACACTTGAAATAACTTTATATTAGTGAAAAGCCTAATATAAAGAGATATTTTGAATGCTCCTGGTCAAAAAGCCTATTCCCTTCCCTGTAATCTATAATCTATCGGCTGCAATTCATTTTTCTAAGGGTATAGTTGCCAAATAATATCTTGTATTGGGGAGTTTATGTTTCTCTGTAATATATAATCTATCAGCTGTAATTCATTTTTTTAAGGGTATAGTTGTCAAACAATATTTTGTATTTGGGGAGTTTATGCTTCCCTGTAATCTATAATTTATCTATTTTTCTAAGGGTATAGTTGCCAAACAATATCTTGTATTAGAGAGTTTATGCTTCCCTGTAATCTATAATTTATCAGCTGTAATCCATTTTTCTAAGGGTATAGTTGCCAAACAATATCTTGTATTGGGTAGCTTATGCTTCCCTGTAATTCTAAGGGTATAGTTGCCAAACAATATCTTATATTGGGTAGCTTATGCTTCCCTGTAATCTATAATCTATCTGCTGTAATTCATTTTTCTAAGAGTATAGTTGCCAAACAATATTTTGTATTGGAGAATTTATGCATTAATTAATTTTTTTTAAAGGAAAAAATAGGGTTTTTAGAGATTAATTTATATATTTTGTGTAAATTAACTTTTGCATAAAACATTAATTTATGAAAATTATTAAATATAATATTTAAATAATTTTTTTTTACAAAATCACATTATTTTTGTTAAAAAATATATTATATGATAATTTAAAATATTAAAATTTTTAAAATTAATTATTAAAAAAATCATTTTATATATTTTTAATATGTAATATTGTTTTTTTATGTAATATTTTATAGTTTATTTTTTTAATATTTTTTTTTTTAAATTTACAAACTTTTCTTAAACATTATTAACTTTTTTCTATATATAATGGAGTTACAAAATACCTTTATTTTTTTCCTTTTAAATTGAATAGAATCATCAAATTGTAACTTTAATTAAATTTGAACAAAAACTCTTATGACTTTATTACAAACTTTGTCATTAAAATAGAAATTCTCACCATAGACCCAAATTCTCAATAATCTCTTGCAATGGATTGAACCAACTTTTTTATATATTTTAATATGGATTGGAAAATTATATTATCAAAAACTCACTACTAAAATAGAAACCCTCATCATAGAACCAAGTTCTCAATAATCTCTTACAATGGATTGAACCAACTTTTATATATATATGAATTGGAAAATTATATTATCAAAAACTCACTTCCAAAGTTTTAGAGGAGTATACATGATTACTAATTTCTTTGAAAAACATAAATTAAAAAAACAGAGTGGTGTTTTGTTGCTTTATGAAATTCAAAGTTATTTCTTTTTTTTTCATAATTGAAAAAAATACTTATATTAGTGAATATAAAGAGTTTTTACAGTAATATGACTACTGGAATAACACTTGTTACTTCCCTATTACATCGTCAATCATAATATGAAGTATTAGTTACATGACAGAAAAAATTACATCCTCCATCACTGAATTTATAAGTACACTTTGCAAAAAATACAGATCTATACATTTCAAAACATATTTGAAAAAGACTAATCTCTGGTTCTTCTACTTTGATGCAGCAATTTAATAGTTGATTGACAATATTTCAAATCTCTCAACTTGTTTTTTCATACCCACTCCAAAATATGTTCCTTCTTCCTCCATGTGCAAGGCTTGTTTTGATAGTTGATTTGCTTCCTTGTTAAATTCTCTATAGATGTGTTCTGTTTTAAGTTGTTGAAATTTTCCACTTGCATGAATATTCGTCATCCATAATTGAAGTGAAACTACCCCTGGTATTGTTATTTCCTACTAGTTCTTGTTTTGAAATGTTCATTACTTCAATCATTTGAATTACTAAGTTCCACAAATTAGTAACAAATGAAATACCTCCAATCTGTACACATTAACTACAAAGAAACTCAAAAGTTGAGAAGAAAATTCTTTCTTAAATACTAGAAAATCCATTGAAGCTGAAAATGGATCACATATTTTATTTATTTATTTTTTTTCCTTAGAGAGGAGACTTTACCCTAAAAAAAAAGAGAAAGAAAAAAGGTAAGTAAGCAAACAAATTTGAAACCAAAGCATAACAGACCATGAACATAAATAAAACCAAGAGATAGATTCAAAGTTGTGTATGGATATAACCTACAAGTAACTAAATTCCGACAACCAGGGTGCCAAATCCAAAGAGAGAGCTCCACATTTTTTAATATCAGAAATTCATAAAGAAACATAATTCTAAAAATACCGGAGATAGGAGAAAAACCAAAAGAAACATAACCGTTGCTGAGTATCTAAAAAAAAGACAAAGAGGTAGACCAGAAACTATAACCGTTGCTGAGTATCTAAAAAAGACAAAGAGGTAAATAACAGACCAGAAACTAACCTGTAGGGAAGCAGGATGAAGATTCCAATGCCTTTCCACTTGAATGTAATGCGACTGAGTACTATCCCACCTGTACCAGGATGGAGTGACTCCATACCTACAAAACCAAATGTTCCAATAGCTTGTAGTCCGTGCGAAGTGATGAGGGGTCGCTTCATGTCAAATGCTAAACCTTGGTGGCAGTGCTTGTAGGTGATTGACACCGATTGATCAATATGCCTAGTACTTCTCATCACAAGTTTTAATTAAAAATAAAAATAGATATTTCCATCGAGTGTTTATGCTATAATGTCCAATTTTTATATTTTTCATGAACCATATATAAACTCTATTATTTTATTAATATCCAATTTCTTTTCAATAAAAAAATATTATAAAATCAAATTTTATTTTAACATATTTCAAAAATAAATTTTAATATCAATTTATTTTATTATTATCTAATTTTTTTTCAATAAAAAATATTATAAAATCAAATTTTATTTTAACATATTTCAAAAATAAATTTTAATATCAATTTATTCTTTCCTTTCTCTTTAATTGTTACCTATTTATACAATCCAAAATACACATAATCCCAATCACTTTGAAATTCTCATGGATATCCATCTACTTATTACTTCATAATACAAATTTTGAACAATGTTTCCTTAACGTTCATACAAATTTTGAACAAAATTTTCTTCAAAATTTAGACAATGTTTCTAGATATAATAAGATTTAGACAATGCTTTTCAAATTTTGAACAAACTTTTCTTCAAAATTTAGTTTCTAGATATAATAAGATTTAGACAATGCTTTCCAAATTTAAACTATTTTTTGAGATATAAAACTCATTAACAAGTCCCAACCCAAAAGGTAGGAAGCCTAAAGTAGCCATTGTACTTAGTCAATTAGCCATTGTTCTAGTTCAAAGTCCATGAAGGTTCAAAGTCGAAGTCCATGAAGGTTCAAGGTGGTTCACTGTTCAAATTCAAGGTCCATCAAAATTCAAGGTCATCCAGTACTCCATTCAACGTCCAAATAATTTCCTTGTGTAAATAATTTCCGGTGGAAGAAGGATACCAATAAAATCCACATTTAGGTTTCATTGCCTACATGGATGTGTTTCTTTCAAGAGTACAAGGTAATGTATGTGAAAGGAACGCATACATAAAACCAACAAGAGCCTAGGGCTTGGGTGCTTGCATGAATAGTTTGTTTTCTCCATCTATCCAACCGAGTTGGGCTTGGATTTGGGCTAATTTTTAATGGCTTTTTGAGTCATATCTAATTTCTAGGCTTGTCGAGCCTTCGACTTTAACTGAAGGTTCATACTTGCCAAAGTGGCCTATAGAATCTATGTAAAGATCAATCTATGTCAAGGATCCACAGATTCTTTAATGCACTCATTTATGGAATGAATAAAATAGATCCAAGAGTATCCATAGAATAAGTAAGCATAAGGTCAATTCCACACAATAGGAAGACCATAAATATTTGTTGTGCTCCACAACCTAAGGACACAATATATAGACTAGGATAGCCTCTAACAACCTCCTGAATTTGGGGATCTTAAAACCACTTAAACACAAATGTTGCGTACAGTTTTAGCCATTTTCTAACTATGACATTTTGCCATTATTATCCAATACTCCCCTTTAATGGAGAAATGGATTTAATACAATAAAAATGCATAACATGCCAGCTGATCTTAGTATCAACTAGTCTTACAAACATTACAAAGGACAATTCAAACAAAACCTTAACATTTGTTTCAACTCCATGTATGAGTGAGTTTTTCTCTTCCTCCTTTTCTAGCTTTTGAATCCTCTATGCATTTTCAATTTAAGTCTTCCTCTTTTGCTGAAAATTCTATGTTTCAGCTTCTTATCCTTCATCTTCTTGTTGGTGTTTTTCATCAATCTAAAGATTATTTCTGATTGTCCATGTTTGTCCTCTTCAACATTTTCTTCGAAAAACTGTTTGTATGTGAACTACTACCACATATCATTCTCTGTTTTTTTCTCTTCACCATTGAGATTTTGACCATCAATTTGCTGCAACATGAGTTCATAATATAATTTTATTTCTTCAAGACTCCACTTCATAAAAATTTCTTCAATTTCAACATTTTCTTTTCCAATATCCATTGAGTTTTCATCATAAATTGACTCAATTTTTGTATCTGTAATGCAATCTTCGTCTTCTTCAATGACCATGCAGTCTTTAGTAAGTTGTGGCTTTTCAAGCCATTCTTCAACGAACTTCAAATCTTTTTCAAAATCTTTTGGCACTGCATCTGGGTGCTCTTCTTCATTGTTGTCTGTTTCTATCGGTGCTCCCAGCTCTGTTGTTGCAGTTTCAGTATTGATGTTGTCTACAAAATCATCTAACATGTGGCTTTCAATTTCCTCTACAACATTTACTATTTCTGCAGATTCCTCATCATTCATTGTTTCAAGCAGGTGTCCTCTTACATTTAACAAATTATCAATATATTGTATTTCATGCTTGATCTTCAACCAATCTTCATTTGACATGTTCTCCTCATCATACATTACCTCAATGACAATTTCTTCATTACAATCATCATTATCTAAATGCCACTCACCACACTGGGGTTCAAAATAGTCTTTTCAATATTTCACTGATTTTTTTATCATCTTCATTGATCTGGTCCACTTCTGCATTTTGATAATCAATTATGGGTTCTTCAACTGAAAGCACATCATTATGATCTGCAAATTATAATAACTCTTCATGTTGATTCTTCCTCCATATGTGTTTCAGCTCTCTCCGGAGCTGTTTCAACCTCCTTTGCTGACCCATGAGAATTTTACTTTCTACTGAATGCAATCATGGCTCTGCCTCCACCAGAAACCGTGCCAAGGACTTGAAGCAATAAATAATATGGTCTAAGAAGCAAGTGCAAGACTAAAGGATCCCGCATTCGGCTGTACAGACATAATTCAACAGATTCAACTCCAAATATCAGATCTGGAATCTCAAATAACTTCAACACTGGTAGTGATCCAGAAAATACGAGGCACAACTTTTAATACGTTCCCAGAAAATGTGATCCAGAAATTACATTCCCAACAGGACCAACTTCTAGCAACGATCACCGTGCAGACCGGGCTCGAATCCCAACATCCATGAACCATCAATTCTCTCAATGCCGCTCTCTCTAGGTCGATCCTTTTTGAGCTTGAACTGGAGTAAACCCTTGGTGATATCCTCCAAATTAAAAATTGGAGTAAACCCTCGGTGATATCCTTTAGTGAATTGAATGTTCTACGAAAGTTCAAAAAACTTTCGATCTGGCCTCCTTTCACTCCCCGGCCTCCTCTACTCAAAATCAAGTCTTTGATATGCCATTCTGATCTGCGCCCTCTGCTCATCTCTTCTCAGTTCACAGTGGACAACGACACACAAAAAATCCTCCGACAGCTGACTACAACAGAGATAAATCAAGAGGGAAGAAAAAAATCTTCATGG
>ML781634.1:402750-423952 GCA_009831015.1 Picea engelmannii | reverse complement strand
GCCTCAACACATTTTGAGTGGTAGCTCAGCCTTGGAGGCGAGCTGAGGAGCTAGTGACTCTCTGGTTGTGTGTGGCCCCTTTGCGGCTCAGGGGGCTGAGGGGGAAGAAGAGTACCCCTAGCGTTTGGCTGGGAGGTACCGGTCAGTCCTCTACGGTCGACATGGAGCGGGAATGGCATGGAGAGCGGACGACACCGGAGGACGACATCGAGGCAACGGTATGGTTTCCCAATTTGTAGAAAGGTACGCATTCAGACTCAAGCTAGAAATGTATTATCAGCTGTGAAAGGACTAAAGGAATGTTTGTAGTTATTTACATAGCAATTATAATCGTATTTGTTGTTTATTCTTAAGGCTCTCTGGTGATAATGGAATGGGTTGCCATGTAAATGATGTGTAAGTTTTACGGTTGTAAATGCCAAAGTAAATAATGTTTCCCACTCCGTTGATAGATCAAGAATAACGTTTCTCCCTCTGTAGCTAAACTAGAAAAAGAAAAATATCGATTACGGTGACTGTCTGTATATTATTCCTTGGTATTAAGGAGTTAGTCTGATTACAAATTTCGGTTCGCCTTTGTAATAAATCCTCTTAGTAACAAAAATGGGTGCATGTAAGGTGAGTTAAGCAAGTTTTTTTCGTTTCTGGGAGTTCTGTTACTGTTTTATTTATGAAACCCTTCCATGCTGGTTTCATTGCCTGTGTATCCAACTTCAATCACCCCCTTTCCCTTTTGGTACGCTGCTTCCTACACATTACATCGCAGGCAGGTAACTCGGAAGGTGATAAGGCGTAATTACCAGGAGCTACGGCGAGCCACTTAACGCTTCCTCCCTCGTTTTCACCTCGGACAAGTCACTAATAAATATTCCTTCTCGTATTATATTTTATAATGTGAAGGGTCAAGGAAACAAACGCACACAAGCGAGAAGAATACCATTAAGTTACGTTTCTCAACCTAAAACTAGATAGAACGAATGTGAAACGGCCCGCGCTTTTGAATCCCCATCTAGTTATTATTCAAAAGAATCAGAGTCGGTAGATCAAGTTCAACATCTACTACTTACCAACCATAGTTTTAGACGCAGCACCACGGCCCTACGCGCACAGAGACAAGAGGAAAAAGGGCACATAACACGCAGAATTCCGTCCAGGAATAATAATAATTTAAGAGCTAAGAAGCAGCTTAGCGATCTAAGAAAGGGGGCGAATTACTTGTCAAGAGACGGTTAGTCATTCGATGAGGTGGAGTGTGCAGGTGATGATGGGGCGCCTGGGCTCTTGGTCGTTTTCTACACAAATGGCGGAGGCACAGTCAACAATGGTGCACAGGGAGAACACGGTTTTGTAACTCCAACATGACCATTGTCGTGTGTTCAAAAACTTTTCAATGTCAAATCAAAATCAATTAAGTATATCATAGAAAAGGAAATTGGTTGAGGGACACGACAGGGTGCTCGTCACTGAGAAAAAATATTTTTATGGTTATTAAGCAGCATTTCGTGCAATATATATATATATATATATATATATTTGGGTAATATGTCGTGCCCAGAAAAGAAACATTTTATTGGGAGTGTCGTCTTTTGGAGGAAGGGATTTATCAGAGAGACGTGTCACTACCTCTGACTCGCCCTCTTCACCGTCCACCGTCTCTTCAGTCATTACAGGTGGATGGCATTTGCTGTTGCTAAAGCTCTCTGCCTCGCTACGCTACCCGAAAAACCAACCATCAACGTCTGGTGCATTGGTCTGAGCGCAGTAGAGCAGTTGCGTTTCAAACCCCTACTGGTGCCTAGTACAGCGGTTGCTTTTAATAGTTGACAGCCCTGGCACTGATGAGTCTGACACCGCGTTTTCCTTTTAAACCGCCTATGGCTTACTTACCTGGCTTGGGCGGATCCTGTTCTCAAAAGAAAACAATTTCAGCTGCCTTAACCTAATGGCCACGCCCCTGCCTTGCTCTGTTACGGGACATTGGATTCCAAATGCGTGATCTTGGCCTTTTTAGTTAACGACAACTGGAAGGAGAGCGGTCAGAACGACATTAACCAGCCATAATTGATGGGGTAGTTTTATTGTTCACACTTATTCCTAATTGTTAGCGCATAATTGTTATAATTAGGACGTAGGTTATCTCCTATTCCCTGCGTTTCATAATGAAGGATGTAGGTTGTTTTCCATGTCTTATTAAAAGTGTTATTTTCAATTGTGTGCCCTAGCTCAAATTTAGTACATAATATGATTGGTCCATTAATTCTAATTTCTTTTATCTTATCATAAATTGAATGTTTTATTTATAACCCTTATTGCAGATTGATTGTTTATCCTATCCTAAATGCGTTGAAACAGTGATCTCCAATGTCAATGGAAAGGTTAACATGCCTTTTAAGTTATGTTGGTAAGGAAGTTATGTTGGTAAGGTGGAATGATAAAAGTTTATATGCACTGTATGCAATTGTTTTATGACAACTAAAGAAGAATAATAAAAGTTTATTGACTTATGTTTATGTTAGCTAAGGAAGGGTTCTCATCCTATATAATGTAGTTTGGTTTTAGTGTTGTGAAATGAATGGAATAAAGGTTCCATTTCATAGAATTGGTTTCTATATATGTGCTAATTAAGGTAAGGGAGCTTAGGGTAGTTAGTCAAATGGAGGGAGGAGGTTGAAAATTTGAAATTCTTAATTGATTTTAATAATGATATTATTGCTCATAATGTTGGGTTGGTTAAATGTTAAAGTAAGGGTTCTTAGGGCAGCTTAGTCTAATGGAAGGGAGAAGTTGATATRGTTGTAAATCTTATTTGATTTTGATAATGAGATTATTATTTATAAGGCTTGGTTGTCGATCATTAATGTAACGGTTTAGGGTAGTTGGCTCGATGTGAAGGAAAAGTGGACTAATAGTAATATTATTGATTGACAATGAGTTTATTGTTATTAATATTTCTTAAATGTAATGGTAATATTTGTATAAATTGCAATAATAATATGTGATTTAATTCGCAAGGTCAACGAAGATGGTTGAATCACAATGTTAATATTTCCTTAATTGAACTGTTCGTGATGATGTTTATGTTGCAAAGTTATTATTCGTTAAAGTGATGTTATGATCATGATTAGGGTAATTTAAATTATGAACCATATTTATGTTTAGTCTTGAATGTTGAACTTGGACTAATGGTGTTGAATTATGAACTATATCAATGTTTAGTCTTTTATGTAAGAACTAATTTAAAACTAATGGTTAATAGTTAAAATTGGCAAGGAGAATTATTCCTGAGGATTAATTTAAGATGTTAGCAAGGATGCTCTAATTCCACTGCCTTAATGTAGATAGCCCGTTAATGGCGATGTTGATGGTTGTAGTAATGTCGTGCTTATCGCGGTGCTTGCAGTGTTAATTGTCATGTCTTGAATGTGATTGTTATTAATGCAAGGTGATTGATTTTAAATGTTACCGCTAATGATACTTTATGCATGTGGACCAATCATACAATTAGATGGAAATGTAATATTACTTCATTGACTTCTACATATTGATCATTTAGTTACTGTGATGTTACCTTAGTGCCGACGATAATAGAGGTTGAAGTTGCGTTAACCAAGGATTTATGAACGTCACATGGTTGAGATAATTATTGGTTCGAAATCTTGGTCCAATGAGTTATAAGTTTAAAGTTAGGGTTGATAACCCAGTAAGGATCTTGTAACATGAAACGAAGGATTAGTTCTTTATAAAATGCAATGTTAGCGTGGACAACCTATGAGATGTAAGTTCATTCTTATTGTATGTGCAATGTATTGTAATGTGAGATCAGGGTCCTATACCGTTCATGTAGTATATACATGTATTGTTCTGGCAATATAAATAGAATACAATGTTAGTGTTGATATCCTACGACTGGACTGATCATTGTTGCAGCATTATTGTAACTAGAAATTGAAACGATATGGCTACCTTATTGAAATGCTAGTGTAAACTACTGTTATTGATAACTTATGGTGGAGTGTACTGGAATTAAGTACAACCAAGGTACTCGGAGTAATACATGAGGGTTGTTGTTCTTTTAAATAAGGTTAAACTTGGGTGTTCATTGTGGGAGTCCTCTTGTCATGCGCCTTCCTTCGCAGTGGCAGTCACTGGTGGTGCGCTTGTGTCTTCTCGCGTGATCATCGTGGTTGCATCTGGTTAGTCGTCGGGGGGCGACGTACGGTCAAGTGTGTCTGGTTCCCTTGTCACACGCGCACACACACCTTAAACAAATTTTTTTTTTTGCACCTGTTATCCAAGTTGTCGTCGTATCAAGAAGGGTCGTTACAGTTGCATATAGTTGCATATAGTTTCATATTTGCAGATAGTTTCATACGAAATTGTCATATAGTTGCATATAATTGCATAGTTGCATAAGTTGCATATAGTTGCATAGTTGCATAAGCGACAGGGTTGTTGTGTTTACAGAGTTTTGAGCTTCAATATATTTTCTCCCATGCATTTCCCTCCTTACCATTTGCACAAGCCCAGTTGGATTGTGTCTTTGTGATGAGTAGTTCATTTATAGTTCATTTATATTTGCACAAGTCCGACGATAAGTTGCATATAGTTGAATTTTTGTATAAAGTTGCATATAGTTGCATACAAAATTGTCATATAGTTGCATACAAAATTGTCATATAGTTGCATAAGTTGCATATAGTTGCACAATTGCATATAGTTGCATAGCTGCATAAGTTGCATTGTTGCATAGTTTCATAAGTTGCATTGTTGCAATATAGTTGCATAGTTGCATAAGTTTCATATAGTTGCATAGTTTCATAAGTGACAGGGTTGTTGTGTTTATAGAGTTTTGAGCTTCAATCTCTTTTCTCCCATGCATTTCCCTCCTTACCATTTTCACAAGCCCGATTGGATTGTGTTTTTGTGATGAGTAGTTCATTTATGTCATTGTTGTGATCTTGTGACTCAATGGTTTAATTCCCCTTAGAAAAAAAAAGGCCTTCAACCTCGTGCATGATGCATTATTCGTGAATATTTCATTCCCAATGTTCCAAAAGCCATACCTATTTCAAGTTTCTGAGTTTTATTGTATGTTTTGTACTATGGCTTCATTTGTTTGTAGTATGGTGGTTGAAGATCCATGGAAGAATTGTTTAGTATCTAATTTCCATAACGTCATGCATAGTGTTATCCATCAATATATCATCTCAGGCCTCATACCCATTTTGTGTCTTTGCGCATATTGGAGTTCATATTGTATATTGAAATGGCCATGGCCTCTTAGATCTGAAAGTTATATTTGGAATCTCCATCGAAGAATTGATCTAGTCCTTGATGCCCTTGACCTCATTTCATTATATATTTAATCACCTAACCTCTTGAAAGAAGTGTTGATCATTCAAAGCTGCCATTGTATAAATGTCCCTCACTCTCTTCATTTGCCCTTCTTTTCTTGGTAGTCCATGATTTGTGTTGTCAAAGTGTATTAAAATACTATGTGGCCACAAGTTGAGCGTTTGCTTCTCAACTTCATGAGTAAATTCGAGTTCCAAAATCCTTGAGTTGATTGTCTATGTTTGACTAGCAATCAATAGGTTGTTGTGAAAAGAAAAAAAAGGCTTTAGGGCGTGTGTTTGAATCTCAATATTGCATACCTTTTTAGTAGGGATGATTTTAGGGGATAAATTTCGATCATGGGATAATTTTTCATGGTTTTTCCAAAAATGAGATTCGCTATTTTAAAAATGTTTCGCCCAAATTCTATAGGATAAAATTATTTTACCTTAAAAATTGCCAAAATTTTATAAAAAACTCTATAAAACACTTAGAAATTTGAATATTTTTTACAAAAATATCGCCAAACATTTATAGTTGACATATGAAGGATTAGTAAGATTCGCCAAGGTTTCTACATTTTAAAATAAATTTCCATCCTTAAAATCATCCTTGCAAGTTTTTAGCCTACTCCAAACACACAATAGTATAAGGTAATAGAGGTACTCACCATTCCGTGTTCCCTCACATGTGCCCTCAATTCAGTGCCCTCCGTGTGCCCTCGTAGTGTATCTCCTCTGTGTGCTCTCCATGTACCCTCTCCTCCTTGCACAGTGTGCCCTCCATGTGCCTCCTCCCTGCAGAGTGATCTCCTTGGTCACGTGCTCCCCTTGGTCACGTGCATAGTGATCTCCGAATCGATGATAGCAATGGGAGGGCTCCTCCTAACACACTATGAATCCCAACTATGGTCGCATGCA
Source organism: Picea engelmannii (assembly GCA_009831015.1). Taxonomy (NCBI): domain Eukaryota; kingdom Viridiplantae; phylum Streptophyta; class Pinopsida; order Pinales; family Pinaceae; genus Picea; species Picea engelmannii. The sequence goes on along the minus strand of ML781634.1, from coordinate 417,698 downwards.
ACAATGGGTGGGCTCCCAACTATGGTCGCATGCAACAATGGACAGACTCCCAACTTTACTCTAAAAAAGTTTGTTTTTGCAGGAACAATGAGCAATGCACATAGATTTTCATTTCAAGTTTAATAAAGGCATGGTACATAATTCGTTGACTCAGATTCCTTGCAAACATTCTTGCCATTTTTTGGTAACCCTTGGGTTCATGTTGCCTTGTAAATATTCACAAATGTCATTAAAAAATCTAGGGATCTATTAAGAGAGGTTTGAGTTCACTAAATAATCCATCAAATATTTGTTTCTTTCATAAGTAAGATGGGTGAAAGATGGGTGAGAAAGGGTTTTTTGTTTTTTTATAAGGTCTATTTAGTGTTGAATGATATAATTTCTAATGAAATCCCATTTTGTGCAGATAATGGTGAAAGGAGGTGATGCATTGCATCCATATCAAATCTTCACTAAAGATAATATCATTCTACTACTCTAAGTTTCAACATTGGATCCATTAAGGATTCATTAATGGTGATTGACACAATGATAAAGATAAAATTGAAGGAAACAATGAATCTAATTATAATGGGGAATATGTTGATGGAAAGGGTGATGATGGTAGTAATGAAGAAAAATAATCTGTTTTGGTAAAAAAAAAATCACAAATATTGTTTCCATGTAAAAAACTTCTTCCATATATTTTAACATTAGTTTCCATTATATGCTTATCTTATTGTAATTGTTATGTAAACAAAATTGAATGCACATTATGCGCCACATCACTCAGAATGTCAATATTATTTTTATCAATGAAATCATCCTAATAATCCTTCTACTAATGATGAAGATGATTCTAATGAGTATTTCCCAAAAACAACATTGCAAATGATAATCAACACTATTTTATATTCAACAACATGGCACCTTTAATATGGTAAGTGCATATATAATTTCTCTTTATCCCCTCTTTCAATTTTGCATGTCACTGCAATAGGGTAATTGTTATTCGCTTAATTGTTATTCTCTTGATTGTGTGGTAGTTAATTAGATTAGGGGTAACTTCACATTGAAGGGTGATGACTAAGACTAGGGGAAACTTTCAATTCAAGGCTAGGAATGACCAGGCGCACATCAAGTGAAGAAATAAAATTAAGAAGTTGAACATGTGTTGTCCCATTCAATGTCAACAACAATGCATCCATTCATTGGGAACACTAAAACCTGACAAATTGATGACTCCACTAAATTAGGGTTTATCGTTTACATGATGAATTGATGATGGCATAAAGAGGGTATGTGAGTCAAATTTGATTCTAGAAACCCTTCCATATCGTTAAGGCATGAAAATAGTCTATCCATGTCAAATTTCAATGCATACAGAAATAATTTGAAAAAAATTCAACGTTGGCCCCATTCACAGGTCACTGTTGCCTGTGTCTAGTCCTAGTACAATTTCCTTGTAAAATTTGTATAAGATATTTGGAGAATGATAATTTTGAAGGTACTAGGCCTCTTCCTACACACCAGGGATAGATCACCACTCATTGACAGTTTGTGTATTGATCCCTTTTAGTTTTGGGTTGTTAGTATTTTAAATTGCATGCACCTTTCAATCTAGTCAAAGTTCAATTAATGTCTCTTGTTATTGTAGGGTTATAAATCCTCATGATCCCAATGCCCATATGCCTCCAACCGTGTGATCTAATGATCGTTGGGTGACAAGTTTCATAATGGGTGATGACTAAGACTAGGGGTAACTTTCAATTAGGCGCATCGTTGGTATGATTAGGCGCAGTCGCGCAGAGCTCCTCTTGGTTTCGAGAATAGTTCATTCTCTACTAAACAAGGGCAATCACGTGAAGGTGGAAGCTCTAATTATCCTCCCCCCCCTCACATCACTCTCAATTTCCCCATATTAGCTAATTTTAAATTCTAAAGAACATGTATCATATACTATATTATACAAAATAAAAATATATAAAGATCATATAAAAGATATAAACACATACCTCTTCTTTTCAACAATCAAATATCAATCATATTATTCTTCATCCATTTCAACATATGTATTAAGATCTGGTTCATAATCGATATTGGTGAAAGGCTCTTTCATATTAACATCATCATCAACGTCATTTTCGCTAATGTAGTTATCGATATCGTCAATGAGATCGTTGTCTCCAACATTTGGATGATCAACTTCTTCAAATTATTCGTCTGACACATCGAATACATGAGCCACCTGCTCCTGATCTGCATAATCATGATCTTCTTCCTCATTATTATCTTCATCCTCGGCTACATGATTATACTTTACTGGTCTTCCTCTTGGATCATATCTAACAATGTATGACCAACCTGCTTTACGAGGTACCTCTGAGTAAAATACTTTCTCACATTGACTTGGAAGAACATAAGGATCTATAACCGGTTCAAATGCCCTTGCATTAACCATGGTAAATCCATTATCATGCTCAATAAAAGTTCTTTTAGGATCACGTTCATGCATCCGTAGCATGTACCATTTAACCTCAAACAAAACTATTTTAAAGGAATTAAAATCACACTCAATTATATTCTCCAATGCCCATAGTACCTATTCTCAGTTTCTTCTAGATTTCTGTCACTTCTAGAGGAAATGTTGGTGACCTTAAACACTGCAGTTATCCCACAATACAAAGTTTTCATCTTATCATCCAACATTTTGATACAAAATTTATGACCATTACACCACGTAGCCTTGTGATGTTTCAACTGCAACATGGATAACAAGTAAAAAATATATTTCCAATTAATAAAATTCATATAGGAGTTAGTAAATATATATTTCAAAAATTAAACAAACCAAATACATTGAAAATTTTGGAAAAAACTAGGAAAATGTGGGTAAATTTTTTTACTTGCCTGATTATCTTTTAAACCAAAGGCTAAATCAACTTCCCTTGATGTAAGATTAGGAAATTGATCTCGATGACGATGCATTGTTTTAATCATCTTACTGACCCCTTCCCATGATAACCTACCGAAGTATTCTTCAGTATATTATATGCAATGCTCCATACAATCAAGGTTGTTTGCAATGTATAAATGTAAAGCATCCCACTCTCGAGCAACTATATGATAACATAACAATTTAATATCATTAATTAGCTATTGTTAATAAAGGAATAATTTAATAAATGTGTAATATATTAAATCTACGTCAACATCTAATAATTACCTTTCACAGTCCTCATGTTACCTTTCCTCAATAGGACATCCCCTTCAAATTTGTTGATGGAGTCGAGATGCCAAATGCGAGGCACATTCATATTTTCTGCTAATTTAGGTAGATATTGACTAATATACACCATGCATTGATATACCAAATATCCCTCAACCATAGAACCCTTCATACATGCTCTTTGTCTAACAAAAGCCTTCAGTGACTTCAACTTCCTCTCCACCATCCACATCGACCTTGTGTGTACTGGTCCACATAATTCAATCTCCTCAACTTGGCGTACGAGGTAGTGTTCTTATGCATTGGAAAATGCTGGAGGCAGATATTGTTGCATTTAACACATTAGTCAGGGAATTTATCTCTTCCAATACCTTATATCTTCTTTATGGATTTCTTTTGATGATAGCCACCTACAAATGTCGATGCAATAAAATAATCTCAAGGCATACATAAATTTGCAGATAAAACATAATATGTCAATAAGTTCCGCTACAAATCACATAAGAAGTACATTTTCCTTATAAAACAATACCTACCTCTTGTATTTGCCAAGTACATAAATAATTTGTTTTATGTTGTTGTCAAAGCCGTTTGGGAGAGATAAAGGTAGAACATACTGTAACAAAAAACAAATAATTATTGTTTGTTTCCAAAAAATGCATACCAATAAGGAAATATATTATAACCTACTAATTACCTTAATGAATGTATGCCAGTCATGTGTTTTAACCCCACCAAAATCACCTTTTTTCGTTAAGATATTTTGTATGTTCCACGAAAACCCCGTCAGAAACCTTATTTTTCGAATGACCTCTTTTACAATATTTCTCTGTTGCTCCGTCAATAACCAAGGAAGACTAGTATTATGTTCATGAACATCACCATTAGAATTAATAATAACACTTTGCAATGCGTGATTTGCTTCCTGGATGTCACAACAAATCTTTCCAATTCTCTCTTTGTCAGTCCTTCCATCTAATATTCGCCATAACAATTCTGTTATGTTCTTCCCGATATGCACTGTATCAAACAAATGAACTATTTTTAGGTTCTCGTAGTATGACAATCTACTTAATTGCATCGGGTAACTCTTCATTCCTCGTGGAAGCCCATTCGTCCCTTATGACATTCATGAAACATCAACTAATTGAAATTAACACTAATTAACGGGACAAAATTAAATTAATACTAATGAAATTAACCAAAGATTTATATAATATGTAATACATAAATAATTTGCATACCTTGACGATTTCTAATATATTCCAACTTCCATAGGCGTGGTGTCATTCTTCGTGGTTTTTTTCCATTTTCTTATTTACCATTGAATTGTTCTTTATCTGTAGTTCGATAACTATGGTTCTTAGGCAGAAAGTGCCTATACTCATCAAACACTTCCTTTCCTAAACTCCTTGAACGACGAGATTTTATCCTCATACCACAAACTGGGCATGCAAATTTAACCTTTGTTTGAAGACCTACAAGATATATGAATTAATGTAGCGTCAAATTAGAGTTACAATTTAAAATAATGCATGATATTTTCAATAAATATATATAATATTAAATCACAAAATAAAGTAACAATATACCACAAAAATGTGTTAACCCGGGAGCATCATGAATTTTCCATGATAGTATTCCATGGAATTGAAATTGTTTTTGTCCTATTGGTCTAGAGATGTCATACATAGTGACGCCAACCCATAACTTCAACAACTCATTGATAAGAGGCTCAATATATACGTTCATATCTTTAACCTGATACCTACCTAATTGGTTCAACATACTGCATGATTAATTATACTTATCTAGATGTCATTATGTATAAAATAAATAATTTTCATGCATGAAACAAAGAAATGAAATATTTTGTCATACTTTAATGCAAATAAAAAATAATTATTACAGATAATTTTTTTTGGGTAATGTTAAAAAAAACAGACTCAACTCTTAAGAAAGCGATCAAATTACATGATTAGATTTAATTCATTTTTCTTAGTGAACATTGAACTTTATGATGAATTAAGAACATCCATGCAAAAGGACAACGATGGAAGATGATGAAGTGATGTAACAAACACTGTATAGAATTTTGCTGACAACAGTAAATTTAATTAGAAATTCATAGAGAGATACTCCACGTGTAACTCGGGCCAGGAACATGATGAATTCTTTGCTACCGATCAATTAGAAATGCACTGTTGCCACAATCTATGTAACCTCAAAACTACGTAATCTGAAGCTGCATATAAGACAATAGGGCTAGAGCTTACGCTGGGTTCTCAATGCTCGACTTCCCCTATGGAAAAATTATCAGCTGTATAACTCCGTTGTTGTGAGGCCCTTGAGATCATGGGATCATTAGATGGTGGATTCTCTGCTATGAATAACGCGTTGTTTTCTGGTCTAGGTATATATGGATGACATATATTCAATATGGATGGAAGATATTCAATGATTATAAGTATGTGCTAATGTATATAGGAAATATGAGTATGGTGGATTCTCTGTCATGAATAATGTTGTTTTATGGTCTAGGTATATAGGGATGGTAGATATTCAATGATTATAAGTATGTGCTAATGTATATAGGAAATATGAGTATGTTGGATTCTCTGCCATGAATAACATTGTTTTCTGGTCTAGGTATATAGGGATGACAGATATTCAATGATTATAAGTATGTGCTAATGTATATAGGAAATATGAGTATGGTGGATTCTTTTCCATGAATAAAGTTGTTTTCTGGTCTAGGTATATAGGGATCACATATATTCAATGATTATAAGTATGTGCTAATGTATATAGGAAATATGAGTATGGTGGATTCTCTATCATGAATAACGTTGTTTTCTGGTCTAGGTATATAGGGTGGCAGATATTAGTACTTGAGGATCTTTGTTTTTATGGAGATTATTAGTAATCTTAAAATAAAAATAGATATAATATTGTGTTTTTATAAAATGTTAAGGTAAATAATAATTAGTTTAGAGTGGTGTTCATATTTTGTTTGGATTGGAATTTACAATTTTGAAGAAAAAAATACATCTTCTTTTTAAGATTTGAATTTGTAGAAGAAAGAAGTGCATGTTCTTTATTGTTGTTAGATTCACCACCCACTTAGGATCTAATATCCAAGGATTTTCAAATTAAAGTTAGAAATAATTGATTTTCTGTTTGCAAATTAAAAATATAAATAATTGATTTTGTTTACTTTACTCCATTTTTAAATTTTTACTTTTTGTGATTTTCCTGTATTAATTAGAATTCCAAAATGGTACCTTTTAATTGAATTTAAAAGTTGAAGCCAATTTAGAAAATTAGTTTATAGAGGTGTTTATTAATTTTTGTGATTTTCCTTAATCATAATTTCAAAATGATACCTTTTGGTTTAAATTAGAAGTTGAATCCAATTTAGAAAATTAGTTTATAAAGGTGTTCATATATATATATATATATATATATATATATATTTATTTATTTATTCTGATTGAAATTTATAATTTTGAAGAAAAAAAATACATCTTCTTTTTAAGATTTGAAGATTTGAATTTGTAGAAAAAATCCGTACATGTTCTTTGATGTTGTTAGATTCACCATCCACTTAGTCAAAAGATAATATCAAAGGATTTTCAATTTAAAGTTAGAAATAATTAATTTTTTCAAATTAAAATTATAAATAATTGATTTTGTTTAGTTTATTCTATTTCCAAATTTTTAATTTTTGTGATTTTCTTGTATTAATCATAATTACAAAATGATACGTTTTAGTTTAATTTAGAAGTTGAAACCAGTTTAAAAAACAAACCATTTTCCTGTGGCTTCCATCCATAATTATTACTTGTGGCTTCCATGCACCACCTACATGCTTTTCATGCAAATGATTGACACGTAACATTTTAAAGTAAGAACATGTGTTCCTTAGGTACTTGGCCAATTTGAATAACAAAGATTCAAACCTGGAATGGATATGATGCAAACCCTAAATTGATTTGAACCTGGAATGGAAACAAGCCTCTCAAGGTTCTCTGAAACTCAACTAGTCAAAACTAGATCTCTACATGAAATTAAAACTAGCATCCAAGCCTAATATCTCTCTATTGAAGAAGGTTATTGGGTAAGTAATTTGCTAATGTGTTATTCTAATAACTACACTCTCATTTATTAAAAACAATCAGTAATTAAAACTAACCCTAATAACTACACTCTCACACAACATTGCAATATGAATACATTTAATACTTTAATTCAGATAGAACACATGAAACCGTTTCAATATTATGCAAATCAGGGTTTTTAATAAATGAGAGTGTAGTTATTAGGGTTAATTTTAATTACTCATCATTATTCTGTGAATCAAGGTTTTTAATAAATGAGAATGTAGTTATTAGAATAAATATTTTGGCCAGAAATATTTATTACATAGATCATCTATTGTGATTCTTGTATAAAATTACAGTCCCACAACATTGTAAATATGAATAAATTTAATACTTTAATTCATAGAGAACACATGAAACCATCTCAATAATTTATTAGTTTCTAGGGTTAGTTTTAATTATTGATTGTTATTCTGCAAATGAGGGTTTTTAATAAATGACACTACTACATATGATCAAATTTGCCACATTTTTTCGTTGCTATTGCCACACATATCCGTCGCACTTTCCACGAAAGCAAAGACTATTTTTTGTGGATTTTTTTTTGTCGCTATATCCACGAACCAGTTATTTGTGGAAACAATGATGAAATAAGCCCTCCACATGTCATCATCCTCAAGATAGGTTTACCTTATAAAGCGTGGAAATAATGACGAAACTTCGTTGCAATAGGGACAAAAAACCATGCCAAAGTAAAAAACTTACCAACAAATTACGACGTAGATTCCATACGTGCAATGAAAAAGTGTGGAAAGTTGCGACGAAAAAGCGTGGCAATAGTGACACAAATGTTTGGCAGAGAAATTTTACGACGCAAAACCGTGGCAAAGTGCGACGAACTTTCGTCGATATTGCCACGCTTCCTTTAGGTTTAAAAAAAAATAAATCTACATGAGAAGTTGGATGTTGGGATTCATGATTGACCATACTCAATATTTTCATGTGTGATTGACCCTTCAAAGGGTTTCTTATGTGAGAAGGGCTTATCAGAGGGGGTTTTGGGATTTATTAGGTGTGTTTCTTAGTAGACCAAAAGGGAAACCCAAGGCACCTTGGGATGAAGGGGAAGATAAAATACATTCCCTTGAATGAATGGTTTTAATTGAGATATTGGGCCTCTGAAATAGAGGTCAAAAACAATTTTGTAGGGGTATCCCAGGGGGACAATATGGGAGATGTGTTTTTTTTAAATCTATCACTATGCTTGTGAGACTGGGACAACCCTTTACTTATCCACTTCAATGCACTCACAACCATTAATCGATATTAATATATACTGGTCACAATAATTACCTTGAATATCAAATTTAACCTATTAATGTGAAGGGATAATCACAACATGAGGTTAAATGAATTCACACCCTTTCAACAACTATGCTTGTAGCTTTTTGGATGAGGAACTTGTAGCCTTGTGGTTGAGTCATTCCCTTACCAAAAATATGAAGGTTACTCACACTTATATGAATGAAAGAAATAAAAGTTGTTCCCACGAAAAAAGTTGTAACGCTTTGAAAGAATGGTAGAACACAACAATGGAGCACTTGTTTAAACAAAGACACTTACACCTATTCAAGTAAAGGTAACTTACTTGATTTGAATGAAGGTACATGATACCATATAAATGAAGAGAAATGGAAATGTTTAACTTGAAGGGTAGTTCACACCAAATCAAGTTAGTGTGATCACAATGTTTTGAAATGAAGGGTGATCACACTACTCTAGGTGATAGTTTCTCACAGCACCCTAAATGAATGATGATTGCACTTGTTGAAATCAGGGTACTCACATTAATGCCAATAAATGGTAACACATACCACTATAAATGAGTAGGAATCACACATGATGAAGGGGAGATAGCAAATATTTCACTTAGAGTAATGCAATTTGGTGGGAAGTAGAATAACTAGTAGTATATGTTATAGTCTTAATTTCCACCCTACATGCCAGAAGGGAATCCAACAGAAGATGAAAGTCAAAATACATTTCTTGTCAGGATTTAAGACTTTTTTTTAGGGTCTTCACATGGAATATAGGAGAAAACATGAGATGATAGTCGTTGGTCATTTATAATGAAACAAGCGACGATCCCTGCAACCTTCTAGATTTGCAAAGTTATGAAAAGGTAAGTGAGGGATCATATCTCACCATGATTTTATAATTATTATGTAGTGGGGTATATTGAAATGAATTACTTATATCCTCAATGTTGGGTACAATATATCGTCTAGATTTACCACCTAATACATTTAATTTGTCAAACCAGGGGCCTGAATGTTTTACAGGCTACCGTGCACTGTATGTGCAGACTGTGCTTCTTTCAATATTGATAATGTAAGTAAACAATCATTGTAGTAAAATAAAGAACATAAACTATATTAGTGGTGCTTAAACATAAATAACTGTAACATTCAATTGAAGTAGGATAACTGTAAATTAAGCAGAACACATAGATCTAACAAATTCCACACAAAACCACAACAAAACTATATCATAAGCCGACAACACCTGACTAGAAGAGCGGGCCCAACTCCCCGATCAGGGCTGCGGTGAACTAACCTCCACAAAAACTCAGACACTCGGAAGAAACTCGATTTTCATTAAATAAAACGAGATTACATAGGTTGTAGTCTTGATACATGACAACTCCTAGCTAGCTGATTGACTGGCTAATCCCTTCTCTATATCTGTTCGACCTTTTATACAATTCGTGGAGCAGAGAGCATCCCAAGATTAGGGTAACAACTCTTCCTAAAAATACACAAAGGCTAAACCGATTAAAAGAACCTAATGTTGGACCATGGAACATGTCCTCTTTTGCACCTTTAGCTCGCGGACTGTGCTGCATCCTTGATCACATCATCTTGCCAGATTGCGTTTTCTCTGTTCCTGCGAGATTTTAGAGATTAGTGATTCGCTTTGGTAAACCCCCAACCAATCTCTAACATTTTTGAGATAATACACATAATGACATAATAGAGGTGCATTCTTACCCTTGTGGTTACACACATCTCCCCTAAAATTTAGTCATGTGAACGTCCTCGTGTAGGCCATCGCTTTCGCAGATCTGTGTTGGAACCTTGATACTGGGCTTGAAGTTCTTCTATGTCATATTCCTCAGCCATATCTGTCCCTGTAAACTTATGTCCCCCATTCAATATTATATCCTTCCACCATTCTCTCTGGACCTCGTAATCAGGTTGATATTGATAAAGTGGCATTTAGATGTTGGGGAATGAAAATCTCAAACCTAGCCATCGAACCCCACAAAACCTCATACATTCTATATATCTAGATATTATTTCCATAGCTATGCGAAAATTGGGAGCCCCAAATGATTCCCGTTCCTTGACAACAGGTGGTGATAAGGCCCATCTCTTGTCACAGTTTTCAAGTGCCTCTTCCTTGCAATAGGTCAATTGTTTTATGAAAAGCTCAACACACCATTGCTATGTAGTTTCCATATTCTGTGGCCAATTGGGAATCCATTTGAAATAGTTATGTTTGTTAGTGATATGTTCAACTTGAAAGTTCTCCATTCTAACCTGAAGGGGTCTGTGTACCTGATTTTCCTTGAAAGAATCAAGTGCCTTCTTCCACTTCACCTCGTTAATGGTGTAGGAAAGAAATTCCCTCAATTGGACATCTCCCACATAAGGAACTGGATTGAATTTTTGATCATCTCTTAGTAGGTAGTTGTGCATGTACAGTTCGCACATGAGATGTTGTCTGAGGATGTCATAAATTTTCAAGGTCCTAAGAAACTGCATGGGGTCTTTAATATTATAAACCATCTCCTGGTGAATACATTCTAGATAGAAAAATAATATTGTTCATGAAGGAACAATGCATAGCTGAGAGAAGGGGAGTGGCAAGTTACTACCTGTTGGGTGATATCATACATCTCATGTTTGTCATATCTTAACCTCTGTATCTGTGCCTCTAGCTCTATAGTCTTTTCCTTCTGTTTCTCGCCCTTGTTCTTCTCTTCTTCCAACTTTTCCTCATAGTGAACAACGAATCTAGCAGCCTGCTCCCTTATGTCTTTAAATGTCCTTAGGTGCACTGAATAAGGGACAACTCTTGTCCGAAACTGGGCTACAATTTTCTTCCACTTTTGTATCTCGACTTTCAACAAAACTACCTGAGCTTCAGTTGTATCTATCATTGGCTCAACTTAAGTAGATGTTGTTACCGTGGAAGTGTGCAAAATAAGATTAGTCTGAGTGGCTGCTGGTACTGTAGAGGTGTGCAAGATAGGCTCGGTTTGAGTAGCTATTGTATGCAACACCAACTCAATTTGAGTAGCTCCTGTTACTCTGGGAGTATCAATAGTTTGAGTAGTTGCCGATACTATGGGAGTATCGGCAGTTTGGGTAGCTTTCGAAATAGTCTCCTTGACATTTCTCCTCACTGCTTCCTTGGAAATTCTTTTGTTTATTCATGCTCGTTTCTTCAGGTGGAGCACCTGCTTCTCTATCTTGGAATTATCAATCCTGAATTGCATACTTTCTCTAAAGGATGTCCTATAACGTTCCTGAATAGGGGTTCTTCTCCTTACACAAAATTCGACAAATTCCTGTTTGACATGAATTTCTTCAGCCCATCCCCTAGGAGGAACCTCATTATGAGATTCATTGCCTGTAGCCTCTATGCCTAGCTCTTGTTTAACTCACACTTCTCCTGGAGTAGCAACACCCAACTCTGGTTCAGGGTTTTCAGGAGCAACATGCTCTGACACTGGTTCTTGTGTAACAACAACAGTCATTTATTGCTCACAAACTGGAGTAGCTGTTGTGTCTTAAAAAATATGGTTTTTAGGAACGACTTGTTGTAATGTTGGTTCTTGTGTTACAATGTCAGTCATTAACTGCTCACTGATGGGAGGATTAGCTGCACCATCTTCATAGATAGGAAATTTAGAATGTTTTGGCACTGGTTCTTGTGTAACAACGTCAGTTACCTCTTGTTCATAGATTGGAGGAGTAGCAACATTCCTCTCCTGCTCATCAAGCGAAGGGGTATCAACATCCATCTCATGATCATCTGCGGGTGGAATAACGTCTCTTTCTTGTTCATCTGCTGAGGGAGTAGAAACATCTATTTCTTGTTCAGGAAAAAGGTTTTGAGGAATAAAACCCTCTTCTTCCTCTTCTTTTGAATCCAGGTTAATGAACTGCCTCATTCCCCCGACTTCCCTAACTTCCATTGATGGTTTCCCTGTTTCCTCAGCTTCATCCAAGGTTGATTCTTGTGTATCAAAACCCATTCTCTGCCCTTCTGCAATAGTTTCGGCAGCCTCTGCTAACTTTCTCAACCCTTCTCTCTCTGCTAGGGTTTCTGCTACTTTTGGGATAAGTTCTGCTAATTCCTCTTACGAGAGTCTTATGAACTGCGGCCAAATCACAGGGATATCATCTAGAACATGGAAGAATAGTAGCTTAACAAGGCCATGATTTGTGAGGGTTTTGAGTGGTTGACATTAGCGTTGAGCTTCTCATGCCATCCGCTGAACATTATTACACAAAAAATAGGGCATGTTTATGCGTTGTTGGAAACACATAGATGTGAGCAATTTGAGATGATATTTGTAAATGGTAGAGGGGAGGCCTTCGCATGTCACATACCTTATGAAGAATAGTGATACAACAACCCATGGAGGCAGTAGAGAAGTCCATTCATATCCTTTCCCTTTCGGATTTACTTCTTCGCCTTCATGCATAAACAACTCTGGAAATTCTGAGAGTGGTGTTTTCCGGACAAACCATCGCTAACTGGATATTGGAAACCCACTAGCTGTTGCAATGGTTTCCTCCGTGACTCTGATTTTTTATCTGCGGACCATGGAGGAGTAGCCGTCCAAATTTTGGGGGAATTCTGCTGTAATGTCTTCATCGAATCCCTGTAACCTCTCGAAATACACATCCCAACTTGCATTCTGGAAAATTTGCCAGACTTCTAGATTTCGACGGACCTGTGTAGTATTTGCTGCCTCATACGTTACTGCTCCACCACCCATTCTGTTTCTACGACTGTGCCTGCTCGAGGAGTAATAATGACCAGTTCAGGAGAAACGACAAGCAAAACAGTTTAGCGGAAAATGTGTTGTGGAAAGAGTCGTGGATTTTTTTTTTTAATTAAATGATGTGGCAGGTAAGTAATGATGACTATATGACAATGAATTTAATATCTTGGTAGATGATTAATGGTTTGGCGGGTTTTTCCAATCCCTATGCGTACAACGACGTAAAATGTTTTTAAGTAATGATTGCGAAATCGTGTGATTAAAGAGGGTAATGATGACTCTTTGGGAAAAGACATAAAATCTCCCCCAAACTTAAAGTTAAGACCGTCCTCAGGCGCAAATGTCTATGCCATGTGTAATAGTACCCAAATCCATTAAATTTGGTTGAGGATGTACCTAGTGACTCACCTGTTATGGAGAAGCATCATCATAGGAATAATGTCATTTGCAGTTGCGGGATATGACAACGTCAATTCAAGCGACGACATCATAAGTGGTGGCAGTTGAAATATCGGTATCCATGTTGGCAGGAGTGTATATGAGTAACTGCAACCACCATAGCAACGGTAGGAGTAGTGGAAACCAAAGAGTAGTGGTGACTGGAGTAGCAACAACCAAAGAGTAGCGACGACTGGAGTGGAAACACCTCGGAGTAACAACATCTGGTACAACGATGATTTTAAAGTAACGATGCCCAGAGTAGCAGCGACTCGAGTAGTGGAAACCAGAGTAGAGGAAACAACAGTAACGGCATATCATACAACAACGATTTTGAAGTAACGACACCCGGAGTAGCGACTACCAGAGTAGCGACAACCGGAGTAGCGGTAACAGGAGTAGTGGTAGCTGCAGTAATGACATCTCATACAACGAAGATTTTGAAGTAATGACACCCAAAGTAGTGACAACATGAGTAGCGAAAGGTGCAGTAACAACATATCATACACCGACGATTTTGAAGTAACGAAACCCGAAGTATTGACAACCAGAATAGCGAAAACAGGAGTAGCGATAGCTGTAGTAACGACATGTCGTACAATGACAATTTCGAAGTAATGACACCGGAATAGCGACAACATGAGTAGCGACAACTGCATTAGCGACATCTCATACAATGCCAATTTTGAAGTAACGGAATCAGAGTACCAAATTGGGTCCACTTGTCTATCTAGTGGTAGTTGGTGAACCAATCACACATTTTCCCCATTGTCAAATTGGCGAGATGGAATTTTATCTCGACTGTGTGAATATTTATGCTTACTTTGAGGTCATTGACATAGTAGATGACAAATATCCACACCTAGTATTGCAATGGATTGATTGGGAATTTGATAATGATGTCATTTGTTAAGAAGGGTTATTGTATGGTATATCCATTGGATCTAATGTAGGGAAATACATCTGTTAAATATATAGAAGAAGTATTGGATGACTAGGAGAGTTGGAAGACTACATTAATCTCACCATAGGATAGTTGGAAGACTACATTAATCCAACTGCTAGTGGAAAGTTGAGTTGGAGAATAGTATTCTCCTATGTCATTTATTCCAAAGTG
>ML781634.1:358437-379187 GCA_009831015.1 Picea engelmannii | reverse complement strand
TTATATATACCATAACTTATCATTTATCAATATAACAATCAACTTCAAGATTTTATTCATGGGGATTTCTTCCTTCATTTAATTGAATTAGTAAGTGCTAGCCAACCATTAGGTGTGCAAGTATCCCAACCATTATTGTCACTATTATATTATTTTAAATTTATGCAAGTGTGATCCCATTTGGGTACTAGGGATGTAACAAGTGGTATCAAAGCTTCAATCAAGCTTTGTTGGTGTTTTTTTGTTAGTTCTTAAAAATAAAAGAGAGAAGAAAATGACAATCAATTACTATCATTCCACCGATCAGGGTTGAGTTTCAAGAGCACTTCCATATCTTTATCAATGAAAAGAGAGAGACATTATAGCTACAATTGAAGGGAAAAGGGTAAGTGGATTCCATGAAACTAAAATATTATGGAATCTACATACCCTTTTCCATAGAATATACTAACTAGATCCAAAAACCAAATACATGAAATATGGTACTACACATATAATATATTATCAAGGAAAAAACAAGATACATGAAATTTCGACATTTGAACAAAAATTTACAAGTTAAATGAGTACATCAATAAAAAAACATACTAACCTTGCAAGTTCAAAATCCGAGCTATGTAGATTGAGAATTGGATTTTTTCAACTGGTGGGTGACAGAAAAAATAAATAACTCAAACAAAAGCCACGAACAATGTCACAACTATAGAAATTGTGTCGCAAAGTCTCTTAAAGTCAGGTATATATAGATCAACTAGTCAGCTAGGAAAAAATTTCGTGGCAATAGCGACGAACTTTTGTGGCAATAGGGACGAAAATCCTGACCAAGTTAAAAAAACCTATTCATGTCTATATCGACGAACTTTCGTGGAAATATCGACGAAAATCCTGCCCTATTTAAAAAAAGCATGAAAATAATGGAAACATGGAAAATTTTCGTGGAATAATCCACCCATATGTAGTAGTGTGAGAGGTCCAAAGGTGCAAGCATATAATCATTCAACCTACCACACCCAAAATCGATACAGCGGTTGGTACTATTGTGTGTGTGTGAGGAGGAGAAATCGGTCTTGGTGGGCTTGAAGGATTATGGGTGTAGAGGAGCTCTTTGAAACCCACTTGATGTATCCTAGTTTAGAAACTTGTGTCTCCCTCCTTGGTAGGGATGATGTCAGCATGTGAGTCTCCTCTTCTTCACTTTAATTGTATTAAATCACAAATTGCATTTTTTTTACTTTTCCAAACCATAGGACTTGTATATTTCTCTGCAACTAAACATTCAAGATGTAGTCATATTAGTAAATGAATTTCACAAAGGCTTTATTGAAAACCAAAACCAATTTAACAAAGTCTTTATTGAAAATCAAAACCAAATACAATGAAGTTTAAATAAAGAATTCATTGAATTTCAATTGGAAAACTTATCCATGATTCTTTGCTTTGCTTGTGGTTTGTTTACATTTGCGTGTTGCTGGCATTCTTCACTTTGTATTTCGGGTTGTAATTGAGACACCACCAAACATTTGATTCGTGCTTTGTATTTTTTATTGTAATTGAACCACCAAACATTAGATTCATGCTAACCTCCATCCGTGGTTGTACACTACAAGGATCAGAGGAAATGAAGAATGGAGGATCAGAGGAAATGGATAGTCTGGAGCAACCAACCTAAAGAAATAAAAGAGAGGAGGATGTTGTGTGTGGGATCAGAGGAAATGGATAATGGAGTATTAGAGGAAATGGATATTCTGGAGCGGCCAACCTGAATAAATAAATTAAAAGAGAGGAGGATGTTGTGTGTGTCCAAGTGTTTTTTTATGGGACAAAGAACCAACATATGTTTGCATGGTGGTGTAGGTGGAACCTCAACATCAGATCAATAGAAAAAGGGATATGGACTATGCATGTGAGCAATCATATCCCAAACATTTAATATTAAGAAGTAATGCTAGACTCATATTTAACATTACTTGGTTTGGAAAAACTCAGTACAAAAATCTATGTTTTAAAGCAAACAAAACCTAAGGTATTGTCTCTTCCACCTCAGGAAGAGGCCAAATAAGAAGTGAAATTGGAAAATTTAGGTCAAAATTGTTTTAATTACCAACTTAAATTGCATGAACCTCAAAAATTTTGGATTAAAACAATTTAAAGTTATTGATCTTCGTGCCAACTAATTATAAAAGTGAAAATTGATTACTAATAGTCCCTCAACCCAAAGAGCAACCCAAAGAGCAGGGACTAATAAGAGAAGATATGCCATATTATAACACCATTTTGTGCAACCATGATATAATTGAAGTGAGTAATTCTCTTTCTGTGAAGCAAAGCACATGAGTTAACTTTGTATACACATGTTTATTTCGCCATTGGTTTCCTTACATCAACTTTTTGGAATATATTTGTCCATTAGTTTAATCATTTGTCTATAAATGATAGGCTAGTTTATGGTTTCTTCCCACACCCATGGAGTTTATACTTACATACACAATTTACTTATTTGTCTTATTCTTTTATAATTATGACATTTTTTTTTCATCACATGTTTATGTCGTACACTTAATGTACATCCCTTTTCATTCTTCTCATGGAAATTTTTTACTTTGGAAAACCTAAAATGTCAACTTGGAGTTATGTGCTTTCTTTTACATTTATATTTTGAATGTGAAGGATATAATGCATTTTGAATATGGAATGGGGTATTGCAAGATATCATTCCTCCCGGTGAAGAGAATATTTTTCAATAACATTTTCATGATTCTATGTAATACAAAATCCATGACATTGTTAACTTGAACTTTGTTTATCTAATCAATATAACAATATTCCTATTCCAATTCTCTATTCCAATTCTCTCTTATATAATTAACTATTTCCTTCTTTCTTAAATGATTAACTACTTCCTTATGACAATGATGCAAAATGAAGGTTGATGTCTCCAACTCCAAAGGGTTAATAAGTAAAAATGAAAATTTAAAAGGAAAATCAATGCAACCTAAACTTGTGTACTTAAGAAAGTGGTATAACATAGGTTCAATACAATACAAAGGGAACATGAACCAAAATAATTGGAAATAAGTTTCATATTAGCCATACAAAATATCAAAATGAACTTATACCTATTATATGCAAAGGTCTTAATTTTGCATCAGACACATAAGGTGAGTTATAGCATGTGCATAACAAAAAAAAACTAATTATTACTATCTAATTAAATCATTCATAACCAAATCTATGCAGTTTCATAGAACAAAATAAGAGGTATCTCAAATAAACATGTCTAGTGGGCTAGCTCTAGTGGTTGAGTGCTTTCAACTTCATGCAAGAGGTTTCAGGGTTAATTCTCCAGGTTGCTTGCCTCTGTTGAGCATTTTTATGATGGGTTGCATTGGGTACCATCCATTAATGTGGGGAAGTGCACGAGAGTTTCCCTATGAAGCGTTCCTTGGAAACAAATACCTACATAAGCATTTTAACTATTCTACTCAAATAAGTGTTTTGGATTATAAAATCTCAATGTAAGATTAAACCACACATAAATTTAGTTGACTATTAATAAGTCAATAAAGAGATTTCCATTAAGTATGATAGGGAGTAGTATATATCAAGTTCTCTCACTTGATTTCCTACTTTGAAAATGTGGATATAAATAGCTAACCAACACCTCACTACGTGCTACTTAGTTTCACATGAGGTTAACCCCTAAGTGAGCATGCTTTACAAAATATACATTATTTTACTTATTTTACATTTATAAGATGATGCATATAAATCATGTTACACGTATTGTACAATAGAACATTAACCATGATGAAATCCATTTTCAATATGCATAAATCAAGGGTGTTATATGTTTCTACCTAAGTACGTAAACTAGGCTCAACACTATTTGACCCTAAATGATTTTTTTACCCTCAAAGCATGCTAAGGTCAAAACTCCTTGGCTTCTAGAATATAGTGAACTATTGAAGCAAATATGGGAATAATTATGTAGAGTGGAGGTTCTAGCTTTGAGATTAATTTCATTGCTTCATGATGTCCAAACATAATATCTTCTATAAAATTTAGTATTGAGCAAGTAAGTTTCAAGTGCGTTTATGACGGAAGAGCCTTGTTGATTTTGCTAAGTGAATTTTATAATTTTGAAAGTGATAAATGTTGTAACATGAGTATTGAATATATTTGAACTACAAGGATCATAAAATTTAGTATTGAGCAAGTAAGTTTCAAGTGCGTTTATGACGGAAGAGCCTTGTTGATTTTGCTAAGTGAATTTTATAATTTTGAAAGTGATAAATGTTGTAACATGAGTATTGAATATATTTGAACTACAAGGATCAATAGAGTTTAAAAAAAATGACGAGGAGCCAAGTAACTGTGAGTTGCTAAAATTGCAACTAAAATGAGCAATGAAGGGTGGTTGAACCAATCTCAATTACAATAACTAAGAAAGAGGGAGAGGGAAGAACTATGCTACTAAATTTGATCATCTCATCATGTCATAAACTAGAAAAGGTTACTATAAAACTATGGAGTTCAAACCAAAACATATTACAATTAACCATGTTTTGACAATCAACTAAGGTTGTAGAGGAGGAGGAGGATGGTGTGCTTGGATGTACATGTTAGTGACCTAACCTCCCTAACCCCTCACGTAGTTAGAATAATATATTTCCATGTAATAAAGGCTGGCATTAGTTAATAGGGCCTATTTAATAAATTTGAATAAGTCAATTTAATAAGACCTAATAGAAGCTTCCACTTCTAGAAGGATATTCCTCTACAATGATCTTTAGAAGAAAGAATTAGTATAAATAAGAGTAGGAGTCATGATAAGTTTTGTCTTGAGAATTATTGTAATAACGCACTGCTATGTTGGAGGTTTCCCCCTCAAAGAGGCAAGTGAACATTGTTTCCTATTAATAAAGGTATTATTTTAGTGTTGTGGTTTCATCTATTATGTTGTTCCGTTGTTTTTCTCTACAATATCTCTATTTTCGGCTATTATAATAGATCTGGTACCTTACAAGTGGTATTAGATCACTTTCCTTGGTAGAAAATTGTGGGTTATTTTTTTCAAGGTAGAGACGTATTCCGGTGTCTTAAAGCTACAGAGATATCTTAAAGCACACATTGTTGGCCACCCTTGTAACCCCTGCTAGTACCCATTCAAGTGGTAGGGAATCAAACAACACCTGTATATGGATCGACCTAGATATCTTGAATCCCTCTGTAGATAAACCAATCGGTCGTTCGAATACTATAGTGCCACCGAGAATAACACTTGGGAATATACTCTCTAGTACCTGGTTAGTTAGGTAGTACGACTAAGGGCATGGTCTATCCTCTTTAGTTGGTGCCCTAACATATTGGGTCAATTACTACTGTTCGACCCCACACATATATTAGAGAGCTATAGCATAGGGAAAACCTTTGTCTGTAGAAACCCTGAATACCCTAACCCTTGGGACGAAAGAAAAAACAAAACATAAAAGATCTATTGTCGTGCAACTTTACCTCCTGCATCCTAGTGGTGAAATTACTACAAATTTATTCCTGTTAAGAATTTGGGCCTTTAAACACTGCAATATTCTTTATATTGGAGTATAACTCCACAAGAGTAAAAAAAAAAAAGGGCATGCCCACACCCTTATTTGATACCTATCCCATTGGACTCATTTTTTCATCCTGATTGCAGTGATACCTATCAATTGTTATTCATTTTTTTCTTGTGGTCCCGACCCCCTTTCTGGCACCCCTGCTTTTGACCTGTCCCACTTGAATCCTCTTTTTTTCCTGATCACAATGATACCTATCATTTCTTAGCCTTTTTTTTCCATGGACCCACTTGCCCTTTTCACCCACCTTTCATTCCCACCTTTTCTTGTGTTTTCCCCTCACCATGGCCAACACTCGCAACCAAGACCTTGAAAACTTAATAGATATTCACATTGAGTCCAAAATGGACCACCTGAAAGAGGAAATAAAGAAGGAAATCAATTCCCACCTTTCCAACCATCTTGAATCCCACCTTGAGTCTCAAATTGACTCATTTGCTGCTAAGGTCCTGGAA
Organism: Picea engelmannii; assembly: GCA_009831015.1. Taxonomy (NCBI): domain Eukaryota; kingdom Viridiplantae; phylum Streptophyta; class Pinopsida; order Pinales; family Pinaceae; genus Picea; species Picea engelmannii. The sequence continues at coordinate 373,117 of ML781634.1, read as the reverse complement.
AAACTACCCATTTTTGGAATCCATTCCTCATATGATCAACCTTCTAACCTCAAAGGTAACGCTTCCTCCAATTCCAAGTAGTTTCAGTCCAAACCTCTTCATCGTGATCTGTGTCTTCCACGAGTGGAGGTGAACAAATTCGATGGCTTAGATCCCACTGGTTGGGTCACTCAAATGGAACATTACTTCTCCTTGCATGGAATCACCAATGAATTGGCCAAAATTTGTTACAGTGTCCTCTATTTGGACCCTAAACATCTGTAATGGTGGAAATGCCGTTGAAAATCGTGCCAAGGATATGTGGTTTGGACCCGATTTGTGGATAAAATTTATGATCGCTTTGACACTGATACACACTCCCTGGGCCGTTTGACCAAATTGAAACAATCAGGTATAGTGGAAGAGTTTATAGTTGCATTTGATAAATTAGCTTTCATAACAGAGGGCATGTCTGATACTTTTTTCTGAGAATGATTTATCAGTGGCCTCAAGGATGATATTCAAGCCCAAGTCCTCATGAATCGCCCCCAGACTTGGTAGGTAGCTACTCAACATGCCAAGGAATCCCAACAAGTTGTTTTTTCCAAACAACGCAAACCTTATTTCCCTCTGTTCCTTCACCCTTCCATTCCTGCCCCTCATCCCACCCCTCTCAAGATCCAAAAGTTAACCCGGGAAGAAATGGATGAACGTCAACTCAAAGGTCTTTGTTAAAATTGTGATGAAAAATATTTTGCGGGCAATGAGTGTAAGGAACAAAAGTTGTTGATGGCCATCTTTGAGGAGTTGCTGAAGATGAGATCAAGGCTTCTCATGCATTCGAGATGTATGAGCCAAATCCTATCACTCCTCCATTTGATCCACCATAAGTTGAACCGATCATTTCCTTGAATGCACTCATTGGATTCTTTTCTCCCTAAACCCTCAAGCTAATTGGCTACATTAAAAAATGGAAGGTCATCATCCTAATTGAAAGTGGTAGCACTCATAATTTCAGTCATCGACGGATTTCTCAAGAAATCCATTGTTATATCCATGCAGTCAACAATTTTCAAATCTTGATTTCCAATGGTGTTTCCATGAAATGTGGGGGGCGTTGTGAAAATGTGCGTCTCCAAATTGGCTAGTACAACCTAAAATATAATATGTTCGCTATCAACATGGGTGGTTGTGACATTGTATTAGGTGCATAATGGTTACACACTCTTAGTCCCATCCTCATGGATTTTAAGGAATTGACCATACCGTTTTAACAATATGGCCAACAATATAAGTTCCAAGGCATCACAACATGCTCCCCTGAGATCATCAGTTCCCATCGAATGGAAAAGATCCTAAAAAAATTCCATTCATACATTATTTTCCAACTCAATGCCATTCAAGTAGTTGAGACACCATCTATGAATCTTGACCTCCAATCTATACTTTCCAAACACCACACTATTTTTTCCACTCCCTGTGGCCTTCCCCCAATTCACGTGGTGTTCATGATCATTCAATTTCTCTAGTTTCAATCAATCTTCCTCCCAATGTCCACCCGTATCATCATCCATTTGCCCATAAGAATGAAATTGAGAAAAGTTTTCAAGAATTTCTCTACGTGGGTGTCATCCGCCATAGTACTAGCCCCTATTCTTCTCATGTGGTCATGGTCCTAAGAAAAGAAGGCACGTGGAGCATGTGTCCTGAATTTTGTGCTCTCAACAAACTCACCATCAAAGACAATTTTCCCATTCATGTCATTGATGATCTATTGGAAGAATTGAGTGGTGCTCACTACTTTACCAAACTTGACCGTTGTACTGGTTATCACCACATATGTATGAAAGAGGATGACATTCCCAAGACGACCTTTCAAATTCATGAGGGCCACTATGATTTCTTGGTCATTCCCTTTGGCCTGAGTAATTCCCCCTCCACTTTCCAAAGTCTCATGAAGCATGTCTTTCATCCCTTTCTCCGTCATTTTGTCTTAGTTTTCTTTGATGATATTCTCATCTATAGTAAAACATGGACAACCCATATTTCCCATGTGGATCAAGTTCTCCATCTCCTTTCTCAACACCAACTTTTCCTCAAACAATCTAAATGTGCCTTTGGATCCTTAGAAGTGGATTATTTGGGTCATATTGTGGGAAAGTATGGTGTCAGGGTGGATCCTAAGAAAATTGAAGCTATGCAGGATTGGATTCTCCAAAAAACTCTCAATATTTTGCATGGTTTTCTGAGTTTAACAGGTTATTACTGCAAATTTTTTAAGAACTATGGAAAAATTGCAGCCCCTCTCATTGCTCTCCTTAAAAATAATGCTTTCCATTGGAATCCTATAGCTAATCAAGAATTCCATGCTTTAAAATAGGCTATGTGCACAAATCCTTTCCTATCCCATCTTGACTTCAAATAGACTCTTGTCCTGGAATGTGATGCATCTGGGAAAGGAATTGGTGCAGTTCTCATGCAAGAAGTACGATCGGTGGCCTTCACCAAAAAAAAAATTTTGGAGTGCCATTTGTGCCAATCAATCTATGAGAAGGAAATTTTTTCTATTCTTCATGATGTGTATCTATGGCATCCTTATATATTGGGCCAACACTTCCAAATTAAAACTGATCATCAGATCCTCAAGTATTTTCTATAACAATGAGTTTTCTCCCCAGAGAAAAAAAAAATGGGTCACCAAACTATTTGGATATGATTATGAGATAATTTACAAGAAGGGAAAGTAAAATGTAGTTGTTGATGCTCTTTCCTGGAAGTATGAAGACGAAGGATCCATTTTTCCTCTCTCCTTCATTGTACCATATTGTCTCCAATATGCTCACCAGGAATGGGTGCAAGACCCCAAAATTTCTAGCCTTATCCAACGGTTGCAATCCAATTCTCCAGTTTCTCCAGGGTAATCTTTGCACAATAATGAGCTTCACTATAAAGGTCATCCATATCTCAGCAAATAGTCATAATTAATCTTAGGTGCTTTCAGAGCTTCATGCTTCCCCCACAATTGGGCATTTAGGGTTCACCAAAACATATGAAAGGGTCAAACACTCTTTTTTTCCGGGATGGTATAAACAAGAAGTCCAAACCTTTGTGGATGAATGTGATGTCTGTCAATAGAATAAGGGAGAAACAATCAAGACCTAGGGAACACTCCAACTACTCCCGATTCTGTCAACTATTTGGTAGGATATTTCTATGGAATTCATTGTTGTCTTACCTAAATCAGGCAATAAACCAGTCATCATGGTGGTAGTTGATCATCTTTCATAAATATGATCATTTATGTGATATCCAACACCCATTCACAACCTCCACATTGGTTCAAATTTTCATGGATAATATATTCAAGATTCATGGCATGCCTCATTCTATTGTATTTGACCGAGATCCCACTTTTACCAACAATTTTTGGTAAGAATTTTTCCGTCTCTAGGGAACCCAATTTCATCTCAACAATGCTTATCATTCCCAGATTGATGGCCAAACTGAAGTTGTCAACAAGTTTTTGGAAACCTATTTGAGGTGTTTTGCATCTGAATGAAAGAACCAATGGGCTCAATGATTACCCCTCATTGAATGGTGGTACACCACATCTTACCATACAACTACTCGCATGACTCATTTTGAAGTAGTCTATGGAAAAAAGACACCATCGATTCTCTCCTACATTCCAGGTGTCTCGAAGGTTTAGGAGGTTGACAACAATATTGTAATTCGTGAGGCCATTCTTGGAAACCTCAAAAAAATTTGGCCATGGCTCATAATCACCTGAAGCAACAAGCTGATCAATTTCGTTTTGAATGACAAATTATGGAAGGGGACCAGGAGTTTCTTCGTCTGCAACCCTATAAGCAAAATTCACTCAAAACATACCACTTTCAGAAGCTTTCTCCCAAATCTTGTGGTTCTTATACAATTCTCAAGAAAGTGGGGATGGTGTCTTACCAATTAGCTTTTCCTAGTCATTCTAAGCTCCATCCTTTTTTTCATGTCTCATGCCTAAAGAAGGTGGTTGTTACTAAGTGCCAAACTCAAACCAATATCCTTGATTTGGATGAAGAAGGTTCCATTTGGTTGCAGCCACTAGCATTCTTGGACCAAAGCGAGCGTCATCTCTGTCAGTGCACCATCAAGGAAGTGTTGGCCCTTGGTTATGGAAGCAAGAAAAGACTAAGGGAGAAAAGGCAAAATGAAAACTGTGCGGAAGACACAATGACTGATACTGGGTCGAAGTAATAAATAGAGCAGAAAAGACAGAGCAAAGTAAGAGAAAGCTAGTCGTTGGACGAGGATATCGAGGATGACAGATCAACAAGGAAGAGTGATTGTGGAAAACTCAACAAGCGAAATAAGATATCAATAGATGCTTTGAAGCACCGCACGTGAAGGAATGAAAGACAGGCTGGAGAAGCCCTAGAAACATAGGTCAAGTTGACCTAGGATTTGAGACACCTAGGGTTTTGGTATCTAGGGTTTTGACACTTAGGTTTTAACCTAAGAGTGTCCGAAAGATATTGTAATGTATAAATAGAGGTCTAGAGGACCTGGGATGGGTTGTTGGTGCTAATTTGGTTGAGATTTCATTGTTATTGTATGATTGAGTGAGTAATACTATGTGAGAGAGAAGTGCTAAGTGTGAGAGCCTTCTGGTATTGTAAGATCTTCATCTGGGTGTGAATATTAGCTGGGTGCGTAGGGAGGGGAGAGAAAGAGAGAGAAGAAGAGAATATATGCTAGCTAAGAGCACAGATAAGAACTGTATGCTTCCATCTTAATATATCATAAATCACAGTTCTGTGGATGTAGCTCTAGAGAGAGGGTGAACCACGTATATCTTGTGTTGTGTGTGGTTGATGCTATGTTCTATGTCATTTGATATGCTTCTATTGTTTTATTGTGTTAGATTTGATAGATAGTTGTGCGGAGTAAATCTGAGCTAGGATTTGATATATAGATGTTGTGTTGTTCTTGTAATAGATCCACTTGGTATTCCCTTTGGTTGTAGACATCCATGTCCTGCAAACCCCCATAGCTACTTCGGGTGAGACTACATCTTCTTCGTAGGTGTTGTTGAAAGGACCGGTAGTTAGGGATTCATGGTGCACTCTTGGATCCTGAACCCTGGGTCTGCCACTGTGCCAACAAATGGTTCCATTGCTGGGACAAAAATATTCTTGAGAGAATGTCAAGGTGGTTTCCATCGAAGAGAGAGACTCAGAAGTGGATAGAAGATCAAGAAAAGGACTCTGTTGAAGCCCAGAACAATAACCCTAATCTTAGTACAAAGGATTGGTTGGAAAGATATATCTTTATTGATATACACAATATTTTCTTTGGAGGAATCCATCAGGAGCTATATGAGTGGCTAGCTAGGTTAGCAGATACCTAGTTCGAAGTCAGACTTAGACAACTTGTGGTTTGGACGTCGATGTTGATCAAGAAGGTTAAGAGAGTTGATAACACCATGTCAAGAGCAATAGATCACTGGTTTGATAGTACCATTGGAGGGTATATCACTGAGTTTGTTGTTGACATAGTGGAATCATATAGCCAAGCAGAGAGATATTTCTTTAAGGGACCTAGAGGATTTTTTTTTCTTTTTCTGAAGTTGAAGATCAAGATGCTATTGCATAAGAAGAACATCATGAAGATACAATAATCGACCAGATCGGAAGAGATAAATATTCAAAAATTCAAACAGCGACAATGACACAGAGGCTGGACATACGCGCAATGGGAAATTATTTAGAGAAGTTCACCTTGCGAACCTATTTAAGAAGAATTACAGAGACAAAGGGTTCTATACTGGAGAAGATGCAGATATGACAGAGGAAGAGCATTCAGAATCCGCTAAGACATAGGAACCTCGCCAAGAAGAGCCATAAACTTCAAGAACTGCATCGACTGTCGAAGTAAGTACTATTATTCTTCCTATTACTTCAACAACATTAAGTAACCAGAGTAACCTAAGTCATCAAAACTTTCAGAGAACTGTCACTAGCAGTCCACCACATACTCAGTCAGGAAGTCTAGGAAGATCTATGGAAGATGAGATGAAGTTACCCGCCTTTAGAGGAGATGGATTTGAATATCCTGATCAACACTGGTTTCTATGTGAGGCTATGTGGAGTATTAAGAATATCACCGACGAAGCTGTCAAATGGGCTCAGTTTAGCACCACCCTAAGAGATCGCGCACTGAGCTGGTACATGCAATTTTTCCAATGAACTAAACCTAAACCATTGAATTGCATTAAGACTGTGATAACTGTCGAATTCAAGAAACCTAAGTTAGAGTCATAGTGCATTACAGAACTAAAATAAATCAAGCAGAGAATAGCTGAACTCATGTGGGAGTTTGATAAGAGATTTAAGACCTTGATAGTCCATTTGAGTTTTCAGATCCCAGATGAGTAGAACAAGGAATGGTTCATTGCTTCCCTCTTGCCACACATCAGAGTTCCTTTGAGGAAAAAAATATTACTTCATAGGTTGAGGCACTAGAGATCTCCATGAAATTAGAATCAGCCCCTATGGGAGAATCGAACTCAGGTATGAGTCAAATCTTGAGTCAGGTAACTAGCTTATGAATTCATGTCGAAGATATGAAGAAAGACAAGGGAAAAGATAAAAGAGAAGACATATGGTGTATTTGATGCAAATAAGAAGGCCATGACAAGGAACATTGTCCCTTATTTCAAGAATACTTGGCCTCTAGAGCTCTGAGCCCTTTGAAGCAAGTTACCCTACCTTGGTGCGAGATATGTAGAAATCGACATCGCCCTGGTGAATGTTACTATCTACAAAAATATGTCCAGACACCCACAAATTTATATTGCATGTTCTGTAAGTCGGTAGGACACGATGACAAGGATTGTAGGGCTTACTATCTCATTCATGAAATATCAAGGGATATATACAAAATTCAAGGTGAAGTACAACAATAAGGAAGCACTGCGCAGTATAATTCCCTTAGGAGAGAAAACCTCAACCCTCGGGGTGGATTCCACAGAAGAGGAAGAGGAGGAGGTATGGGTCAAGGTCGAGGAAAGATCATCTGTTATAACTTCGCATAGCCAAGACACTTGGCATGGGACTGCCAGAAACCTTGTACCACTTGCAGCTACTGCAACTCATTCGAGCATGTTATTGAGGAATGTCTAACATTGCTATCTAATCTTCAGGAGAAAGGAGGAGGAAATCAACAAATACAACTAATCAAAGAAGAACCTCATGACACAGATTCCAGATTCGTTGTTATCACATGAGGAGGTGTTTTCAAAGGAGAAGACATAGTGATCCAAGGAAAGACTATAGAAGAATCATGAGTCAGGAAAGCTACAGAGAAGACAAAATAATTTGACCCAAGGAAAGAGAAGCAAACATTTGAGGAAGCAAGAAAGGAATTCGGAAGAGACCAAGCTTCTTCATCAAAATTTCAACTATAAGTAAGAGAATATGGAATGCCTCTGGTATTTGATCAGTCTACTTCACCCAGAGAAGGAAAAGAGGTGAGTAAACTTGTCAGTTTCTTGTATACGTGTATTGAGTTAATTAAAGATGAAAAAGACATACAAGAACTACAAAATTTTGTCAGACTATATGAGATAGGAAGGGTAGATCCTTTGTCGAATAAAGAAGTACATCAACTATCCAAGAAGAGAAGGAAAAATAAATAACTACACCTTAATGCTAAGATTGGAGAGTACGATATAGACTATGTGGTCCTCGACTTAGGGTCAGAGGTCAATTTCATGAAGAAGAAGACCTGGGCAATGATGGGAAAACCTAAGTTAATCTATTCCTCTATCAGGCTTAGGATGGATAATAAGAAAGTTGTAATCAAATTTGGAAGACTGGATCATGTCCCTGCAGACATCGATGGAGTAAGGACGTTTGGAGACTTTGAGGTGATTGAGATAGTTGACGATAACTATCCTTACCCTACGTTGTTAGGAATTGATTGGGATTTCAATAATTCCACTGTTGTTGCTTTAAAGAAAAGAAGAATGACATTTGAAAGAGATGGCCTTAGGTTCATTGCACCTTTGGATCCTGATGAAGGTCAAAGATACACAGAACCCATCAGAGAAGAAGACCGCGCATATGAACTAGAAAACATATACAAATTGACAACCAAACAACAGGACTACAATAATCCTACAACATATGGGAATTTGAGCTAGTGAAGTGACAACGCATGCTCATCAGATTTAGAAGAAGCACTAGAGAAATGGAAGAACAAAATGTATGAAGTATCTACAAGGAGATGTGCTAGATTAACCAGGGAAGTTCGCTGGATTGGCACAACAGTAAGTAACTTGCCCACCTTTGATGGTCTGAATCATTTAGAAGCATTCTTGTTGGACTTTGAAGAAATTGTACCACTACCACAAAGACTGTTGGCAATGGATGAGGCCCTGAAATAAACTCCAACAAGATGGTGGGGGACACACAAAAACAATATTACAGATTGGGTACAATGTCACACTTTGATGACAACGTGATTTTCAGAACAAGTAGAAGGATGCGAAATTAGGTACACGGGTCGAAGCTGTATGAAGGCCCATGTGCACAGTTGTGAGGAAGCCTGGAGAAACATTCCTCAAGGGAAGTGGGTGAAAACATTCATTAACACACTGGACACAACTCCCATTAACTGGTATCTTCAAGAAGAACTGTGCCTCATCACTATAGATTGGGAAGGTATGACCCAGAACTTTGTAAATACCTTTTTTTCTGAAAGCCAATATCCTACAATATATCAGGCATTACAGGTTGTAAGACAGATAGTGTTCGAGGAGGATCCTAGCCTCCCTTTGGAGCAAGAAGAGGATGAATGGACTATGCCTCTTCAGATGTTGCAAGGTTGTTACAATATCAATGCTGCTGAAGACGATGATCCTAGGAATGTGAACATCGCAAAAATAAAAGGCCAAAGAGATGTAGAATGACAAGAAGTCAAGCTACCTTTCATTGGACAGTCGATCAAGAAAGTCAATATTGGAATAGAGAAAACACCGAAGCTTGCAAATGTTGGAGATTATTGGGATGCTACCACTATTGACAAGATAATATCAGGACTTGTTTGCAACCAAGTTCATTGATATGAAGGGCATTAAAGGGCCCATGGGAGAGATGAGGATCCCTTTGAAATCAAATGCAAGGCCAGTGAAAGAAAGACCCTACATAATGAATCCTAAATATAAGGAGAAAGTGAAGATCGAGCTTGACCGAATGCTGGAAGCAGGAATCATAAAACTTGTTGAAGAATCAGAATGGATTATCCCTATGGTGGTATAAGATAAGAATACAGGAGAAATCAGGATCTATGTAGATCTTAGGAAGCTGAATGATGCCTGTTTGCATGACCCATTCCCTACACCATTTACTAATGAAGTGTTAGATAATGTAGGAGGACAAGAGGTATATTCTTTTATAAATGGATTTTCAGGATATCATTAGATCCATATTTCCAAGGAAGATCGCCATAAGACCACATTTGCAATAGAATGGGGATCCTACCAGTATATACTGATTCCATTTGGATTGAAAAATTCACCAGCCATCTTTTCCAGGGTGGTGGTCGAAGCGTTTAAGGAGTTTTTACATAAATTCCTGGAAGCATACTTTGATGATTGGACTGTTTTCAGCATTTTGCAAAATCATATTGAATGTTTAAGACTAATGTTGGATAAGTGCAGGCAATGTTAGATTTCCTTGAACCTGAAAAAGTGCATCTTCTTTTCACCCTTCGGCATACTACTGGGCCATATTGTGTGTAAGCATGGATTTTTGGTAGATCCATCCAAGATTGCCATTATAGTCGATCTACCCCCTCCTACTTCAGTCAAACAATTGTGCACTGCACTGGGACATACTGGATACTACAGGAAGTTCATTAAGGTCTACGCACATATTACAACACCCATGGAGAAGCTTTTGAAGAAAGACTATCAGTTTCATTGGACAGAAGAATGCCAGTAGAGCTTTGACATACTGAAACAAAAAATGGTTACTGCGCCCATTCTGGTTTTCCCAAACTAGAGTAAGGAATTTCACGTGCATGTCGATGCATCCTATATTGCATTAGGAGCAGTTTTAGCACAACCAGGAACATGAGACATTGACCACTCATTAGACTTTGCTAGCAGGAAGCTATCAACAACTATGATTAATTACACCACCACAGAGCGAGAAGGATTAGCCATGGTGTATGCGCTGCAAAACTTCTGCCACTACTTGTTGGGAGGACATTTTAAGATGTTCATTGATCATTCTGCGCTTAAATACTTAGTCAACAAGCCAGTGTTGGGGGGGAGAATATGCAGATGGATTCTGCTATTTCAGGAATATGATTTCGAGATCATGGTTAAGCCAGGAATAATGAACAAAGGTCCCGAACACTTGTCAAGGTTGGAACATGGAGAAGAGACTACTAGTCTGGAGGATACACTGTCGAATGCACAGTTGTTGGCCATAAGAAAAATTGATGATCACTTCACAAAAATAGTCCAGTTATTGTCAACAGGAATGGCACCTAGTGAATATATAATCATCCAGAAGAAACAACTAGTAGTGCGTGCTACAGACTTTTGACCTATAGCTAGACAACTATACAGGATGGGACCTGATGAGATATTGAGAAGATGTGTTATGGAAGCAAAGACCCCACTGATCCTCGCAAAAGGACATGAAGGCATCGCAAGAGGACACTACACAGGGAAAGCGACAATGCAAAAGATTCTTAGGGCTGGCCTTTGGTGGCCTAGTCTACACAAAGATGATAAGGAATACTATAAGGCCTGTGATGTATGCCAAAGAGTTGGGAAGCCATCCAGAAGAGACAATATGCCTTTATCACCACAACTAACCTTGCAGGCATTTGAGAAATGGGCCATTGATTTCGTGGGACCTATCAACCCACTAGGGAAGTGCACAGGGGATAGGTACATAATCATTGCAACAAAGTATTTGAAGATATGGGAAGAAGCAAGAGCAATTAAGGAGTGTAGTGAAACTACAACTATACACTTCATATTTGATGATATCATAACCAGGTTTGGATGCCCAAAGATCCTTATGAGTGATCAAGGCACATATTTTTATTAACAAGACTATTGAAGCCTTGACTCAGGAATTTGAAGTTCACCATCAGAAGAGCACACCCTATCATCCACAAGCAAATGGGACAATCGAAGCATTCAATAAGATCTTGTAGAAAAAACTGACGAAGATATGCAATGTGAATAGGGATGACTAGGATTTGAGAGTGCCAACAGTATTATGGTCCTATAGAACCACTTGCAAGAAATTGGCCATGTAGACCCCTTTCAAATTGGTCTATGGTCTAGAAGCAGTTGTGCCTATGGAATATTTGGTTCCTAGTTTGAGAATTGCAGCCTTTACAAATATGGATGACACTGGCGCTGTGCAAGAGAGGCTTGTGCAGTTGGTAGAACTGGAAGAAGACTGATTTATTGTAGGATTTCACTAGCACGTTCAGAAAGAAAGAGAAAAGGCCTACCATGACAGGCACATTAAGAAGAAATCTTTCAAGCAAGGGGATTTGGTATTGGTATATGAAAGTAAGTTCATGAAGCATCCAGGGAAGTTCAAGATGCATTGGATAGGGCCATATGAGATTTCCTATGTTACATAAGGAGGAGCTGTGCAGTTGAAGACTTTGACTGGAGAATGGAAGGAAGGTTTGGTGAATGAAAGCTGATTGAAATTGTACTATGAAAACCAGTTTCCTCACAACTCTCAGTAAAATCAAAAGGAAAAGGGTCTAGGTACCAGGTGTAGTTGAAACTAGGTACCAGACACAGAAAAGACAGTTTGCACAAGGAAGGAAGGGAGAAACAGAGTAGAAAGCGTAGGCTGCCCTGTGTAGTCTAAAGTGGAAATGGAATATAAAGTTCAGACTTGAAGTGCCTAGGGATGAGTCACAGGTGAGTGTTAGGGGCATGTTGGCCCTTGGTTATGGAAGCAAGTAAAGACTAAGGGAGAAAAGGAAAAATGCAAACTGCATGGAAGACACAGTGACTGATACTGGGTTGAAGTAAGAAAAAAGAGAAGAAAAGACGTAGCGAAGTAAGAGAAAGAAAATCGTTGGAAGAGGAGATAGAGGAGGACAAATCAACAAGGAAGAGGGATCATGGACAACTCAACAAGCGAAAGAATATGCCAATAGATTCTTTGAAGAACCACGCGTGAAGGAAGGAAAGACAGGTTGGCGAAGCCCTAAAAACCTGGGTCAAGTTGACCTAGGATTTGAGACACCTAGGGTTTTGACACTTAGGTTTTAACCTAAAGGTGTCTGAAAGCTATTGTAATGTATAAATACAGGTCTAGAGGACCTAGGATGGGTTGTTGGTGCTAAGTTGGTTGAGATTTCATTGTTATTGTATGATTGAGTGAGTACTACTGTGTTAGAGAGAAGTTCTGAGTGCGAGAGCCTTCTGGTATTGTAAGATCTTCACCTAGGTGCGAAGATCAACCCTACAGCTAGGTGTGCAGGGAGGGGAGAGAAAGAGAGAGAAGATGAGAAGATATTCTAGCTAAGAGTGTAGATAAGAACTGTATGCTTCCATCTTAGTATATCATAAAGCACAATTCTGTGGATGTAGCCCTAGAGAGAGGGTGAAACACGTATATCTTGTGTTGTGTGTGGTTGATGTTGTGTTCCCTGTCATTTGATATGTTGCTATTGTTTTACTGTGTTAGATTTGATAGATAGTTGTGGAAAGTAAATATGAGCTAGGATTTGATATATAGATGTTGTGTTGTTCTTGTAATAGATCCACTTGGTATTCCCTTTGGTTGTAGACATCCCTGTCCTGCAAACCCCCATAGCTACTTCGAGTGAGACTGCATCTGCTTCGCAGGTGTTGTCGAAAGGGCCAGTAGTTAGGGATTGTTGGTTCGCTATTGGAGCCTGAACCCTGGGTCTACCCCTATGACAACATGGAGTGTTAGTGTAGTGGAAAGATACAACTCTTGAAGATGCCACTTGGGAGCCGACTATAATTCTGCAACAATTTCTTCATCTCAAGCCTTAAGGACAAGGCTCTTTTTCAAGGGGGAGGGCATGTTAGGGACCTAACCTCCCTAGCCCCAAACATAGATAAAATAATATATTTCCCTGTAATGAACGACAAAAATAGTTAATAAGGCCTATTTAATAAATTAGAATAAGTTAATGTAAGAAGACCTAATAGAAGCTTCCGCTTCTAGAAGGAAATTCCTCTAGAATGATATTTAGAAGATATAATTAGTGTAAATAAGAGTAAGAGTCATGGAAATTTTTGTATTGAGAATTATTGTAATAGAGCATTGCTCTACTGGAGGTTTCCCCCTCGAAGAGGCAAGTGAACATTGTTTCCTATCAATAAAGGTATTATTTTGGCGTTGTGGTTTCATATATTGTGTTTTTCCGTTGTTATTATCTGCAATGTTTATTTTTTCTATTATTATAATAGATATGGTACCTTACAACACCTAACATAATGAGTCAAGGCATATTATTGGCAATCCGAGTGTGGTGTTAGGAACATTTTTTTCATTTAATAATTTTTCTTAGAAAATTAGGAGAGATGTGTCAAGGTATGGATAATGTTTGAAGGGTGATAAAGCTATTTGAAGTGACAACCTAATTGATGTATTAATATTCCAAATATTTAGGAAAACACTCATGAGATGTAAGAGGGAAACGAATATCAAGCCACTACTAAGTGTCTTCAATATCCCTCATCACACCCTTTGGTAGTGTGGTCCATATTGTTTTTTTATACAACCAACCATCTACCATATCTTGTGCAATATTAAAGTTTGTTTACTCATCAATAAGGTGAAATTATTTTAGTATATTCTTCGTTGAGTTCAGGCAGGTAGACCTATAAATAATTCTTCTTGTTGTTGCCCAATTTTAACTAAGTGCTAGTACAACGCAAAGTTCAACAGAAGGAGAATCAACAAAAGAAATGAGACTGCAAAATCTTGATTACATGGAGGACAAGGACTCATATTGTTCTTCCTTTTCACATAGTATCTCCAATATTCTACATGTGTATCTAAAGGTGTAGGCCCTTTTGTATGAGTGGGTTATAACTAGCATATTCTTTGGTATATTCAAGAATCTTGTGTAACCACTCTAGTCACCTATATATACAAGAGTTGTGTTGAGGACATGATAATCCCCAAGTCAAAATACATAGGGACCTGCTTGATCTAGGTGGATATTGGTGTCCACCCACCTATTCCACTATATCAAATCACAATTTTCCATTTTGGCAATTTTTCTACACTTTTTTGGGTCATGAACTTCCAGGGCCATTTTAAGGCCTTAAACAACATTTTTTGGGCATGACGACGCCAACACGATAGCCAAAGGAATATTTTGAGTCGACCTAAATGTGTTATTCTCGACTATACCTTTCCAACAAGCTATCGAGTGTGCCAAACGAAGATCATATGAAAAAGTTACGACCCTGGGAAGTTGGCATACTAAATAACCCAATCGGGGCCCACAAGCCTTTTGGCGTTTCATCTCCTAGGGTTAGGTTTTTGGATGTTTAGGGTTTCCTCATTTATTCTTTATGATAAAAAATCCTTTTTGCATCATTGTAATGCACTTTGGCGAATGCACGTAGCCATCACATCTCTTCTAAGAGACAAACTAC
>ML781634.1:325126-356643 GCA_009831015.1 Picea engelmannii | reverse complement strand
TTTTCAATTCACTTTGTCATCTTCAAAAATTCATTTCTCCTCAACCATGAGGATCCATGTGATGTGCCACATACCACCGGAAACAACATGATGTATACTATCCATCCATGGATGTTGTATCTACATGTGCATTTTCCTTCATGTCCAAATACCTTCATCAATCTTGCGGTCCAAAACCCACGACTAGGGTTGACATCAATGACAACAACCAATATTCCAACACATATAAAGGTTTTGCAGAACAATATAGCACACCCGCAGTGGATCCAAGTGGTGGAAATATAAATACCACTGTAACAACAAGGAAAAAGAGTGATGAGTTAGCTGGGAAAATCAGTGGAAAGATCTGGAACGTTCGAGTACATTCCAGAAGGACACAAAATCAAGAAAGCATAACAATGGAATCAAGAAGACAATAAACCTGATGGAAAAGTTATAAAGCCTAGAGTTATGTAATGGGTTGGGGTTCTGTCCTAAGTTTTTGTTCCGAGTTTTCCATTGGTTTTGTTGTTGTTGTCCAGTTTTTGCGGGGTTTTCTCGTTATTGATAATTATTGAGTAGAACTGCAACTGCACAAAGTTTCAGAGTCGAGATCAGGTACCTCATTATCGATTCATTTGTATAATTATTGATAGCAAGGAATGCATTCCATATATGATCAACTGTGACAAGATAATATATGATGGATTATTCAGGCACCCAGATTTTTTTCAATATGTGGATGAATGCATCGTTTCTTTCCTATGTAATAGTTTTTTTTTCTTTCTGTGTAATTTCTAGCTGTGTTGTTGTTTAAACAACTTTTGTAATGTATGTATTTACTTTGATGTTGCACCACATGGAATGTTTAATACTTTTACTGGTCTAATCCTTTCAATGTTACAATATATTTACCTTTAAGTATGGAATTTTACTGTAATGAATTGGTCTTGATGGTGTGTCCTCTTTAACTCACTTTATCTCACAAGTCTCGGTAGCACTTTGGAGGAGACCTCCATCCCTTGCAGAAGGTTGAATATTCTAGTGCAACTAAAATTCAACGATACCTTTGTTGCTAAGCTCCGAGAACCCTGGTCTCCAATTTCACTCCAACAAATGGTTATGTTTCCAGGAACTGACTTCTGAGCGAGTTCTTAGAGGATGCAACATCACATATTTCAGTATGACATTGAAAAATAGTGGGAAAGAAGGTGTGACAAGTTCATATTTCAATAATATGAGCTACGCAAGAAAATTTTGAGGGCTATGAAGGACGTAGTATTTTATTTTGAACCAACCAACGATCAATATGAGATCTTCTGGATCCAATTCCCAGAAGAGGTCTACTAGTGGCTTAGACGATTTCAGGAAGTGTTGGAAATTAAAGATCACATCAAGGAAATATTCAATTGGAATATTGAGCAACTAGCTTCTCTTCACAAGTTGGATCACCAAATTTGTCGAGTTGTGGAATTTTGGGTCCAAAATACCCTAGAAGGATACATCATTGAATTTTCGGCAGAAAATCACTAACCATTCACAAAGGAAGAAGAAATATTTTACGAGGGAGCCCGAGGGATATTGCTGAGAGAAATTCCGTTGTGGATGAAGATATTGTTAGTGGAGGAAGGAATGCTACTAGTTCCTTTCGTTGAAATGGTAGAGTAAAACCCTTTTCACATGAGGGGAAGGTGATTCAAGAAAGGATCCATGATTTAGGATAAAAAGTTCTTGAGATATTGAGGGTCGTCATGAGAATAGTTCCAAAGACAAGAAGGCTCAAAAAAGGGTTGCAGGATTGAAAAGAGGTGGGGAGAATATATGTGAAAGTTGATGAAGAGGCCTAATTAGTCACTCAAGGAGATCAACCTCTGAAAGAGTCATAAAAGAGAGTTAGATAAGTTGAAAGAGTTGTAGTTACGAGGAAGGCTATCCATCCAATGGTTGAAGGATAAGTTTGGAGATAAATATGAGACTTCTGGAGAGAGTAGACGAGATGGAGAAAAGTCTAAAGAAATATTCAAGATCAGAGTCACCTCCAAGGGACAAGACTCAACTGTAACCTTTGCAGAAGTTGCGGGAGAACCAAATCCAGTAGTGCATGAAGATGCAAATTAAAATATAGCACCTGATATGATATGGATTCCTAATGTGACCCCCTAGGTTCAAGAATCCCATATTGAGGACGCAGGACCACCAAGTCCCTCAGTGCAATATTCCAATCTCATAAATTATACAATACATTCTCCCATAATTTCTATTATTTCTCCTCATTCTAGTCCAACCAGTTCTAGTGGTACCAGTTGAAGTAGTATGGTAAATTATTTAGTATTATCACAACTAGCACCTTTAGGATTTATCTTCATAGGGTCCCCAAGTCCTGACATGGCGCATTGACATGCCATATCCCTCACCTGATACCTAGAATTTTGGGATAAAGAGGATTTGGATGTTGAACAACATTGGTTCCTTTGTGAGGCCATCTGGTAGTCTCGTGGTACTTTAGATGCTAATAAACTAGTTGAGTTTCATACCACGTTAAGGGGTTAGGAATTACAATGGTATATGAAATCCATCAAACTAGGGAATCACCAGGGGAAACCATTTCCTTTACCGAAAGTCAAACAAAAAATTATAGATAAATTTAAACTAATCCAATCCAAGCAACAACCTCTTTCTGAACTATGGTAAATTAAACAGAGAGATGGGGAAATTTACTAGGAGTATAATCAAATGTTCAAATATGCAATAGGGAAATTGGCCAAACCCATTCATGAAGACCACCAATGAGAATGGTTCATTTGTTACCATTAAATAAGATCCCATTAACCCAGCAGTGGATAACTACATTAGGGGAAGCCCTAGAATAGGCCATGAAAACTAAGGCGATGGTGGGATATCCTAGAATCTTGCGGTTAATAAGACCACTCGATGACTATAATATTATGCAACTGCAAGGACAACTTTCCTCCTTGAATGATAAGATTTAATAATTGACCATTCCTAGAGTCACCTGCCCTCAAGTCTTTTGTACTAGTTTCTACACTGAGGGTAATATAATGACATAATGTCCCATACTAAAGGGTGCATGACCTCCCCACAACCCATGTCGCCTCCACTAATAGGACCATCTGGTGGAGTTGCAGAAATCACAGCTAAAGGTCCATTCCATGGCCCTTTGAAGTACCACACCTTCCAAAACCATCAAGATAATTAGAACAATGACTACTATGAAATATTCCAAATCCATTGGCATCCTCCTCGACATTTACCAATCCTACAAAAATACACCCCTGTCCTGAACACAATCTACTGTGAGTTATGTGGGTCCCCTACTCACACCACCAAACAATTTCATGCTCTGGATACTCTTGCAAACATAATAGATTAGTATTCTTTCAGGATTGATGAAGCTCCTCAAGGCGTTGGAGGAGGCTATTAGGGTGGTGGGGGTTTCATAGGTGGACAAACTAGAAAAAGAGGGTCAACGTGGTGTTATAATTGTGATGAGTAAGGACATATCACTAGAGATTGTCCTCTTCTGAGATGACCTTGGTGTGCCCACTATAGAAACAACACCCATGCCACCTAGGATTTCCCTGAATTGATCGTGATGTGGGAGGATCATGAAAGACATCGAGGCACCAATTTGATAAACTCGGAGCCCCAACTGGGCACTGAAGAAAAATCTCACAATATTAATATTATTACTATAGGTGGAACAAGGACTGGTGCCAATGTTTATAACCCAACTCGAATAAATATCAATAAGGCAGTACTGGAAGATGTTAGATATGACCCCCTTGTGCAAAAAAATTTCTTTAAGGATGTTGCTGATATATTCCAATGGGTTTCTATTCCTGCAATACCAAGACTTGCAGATTCAATTCGTGAGCATCAACCTAATCTCGTGGAAAATTTTGTGGCTCAGAAATATTTGACCATTGAATTGTGGTTCTACTTACTTTTTGAAATTTTGGATGACGAACAACTCACCAAGGATTTGTAGAACAAGATCAAGGGGATTTTAAAGATTGAAACAAACCCAGAAGATTCAATTGTTTATCATCTTCCCGAAAGACATACATGTAGAGTACAAAGAAGGAAGCAGAGATCCTGACATTAATTTAGACTAAATTCTCACATCGTCGGTGATGAAATTAGTGATGTTATTCTAGATCTGGGGTCTGACATCAACATCCTACTGAAGAAAACTTGGGAATCCATGGGTAATCCCAAGTTGGTCTATTTTCCCAGTTAGTTGCGGATGACAAATTAGTATTGTATCTATCCTATTGGATGAATGCATAATGTTGAAGTGGACTTAGAAAGAGTCAATACAATGGCCGACGTCGAGGTTATATAAATAATGGGTGAGAAGGACCCATACCTAGCTCTTTTGGGTAATGTTTGGGCTTATGAGAATTACGTTGTTATAGATCTTAAGAAGGAACTCATGACCATTGAAGTAGATGGTATGAAATTCACCCAACCACTAGATCCATACCAAGTTCCTCGTTATATGGGTTTGGTAAAGGGGAACATGGAAGAGGATTCATTGGACCACCTATATACTCTTACTAAAGGGAAGTGATTGGACTACATTAACTGATTGCATATGGCTCGGTAAGTTGGCGCATTATTCAATCTATAGGTGAATATTCCAAGGTCACTTTTGAAAATTGGAAACAAGGATGATATGGGAACTTCTCATGACGTTGCACGACTATTAGAGCATCTAGTTAGATTGGGTTAGAGGTTAGGGACTACCTTATCTAAGACAACACTTCATATTTATGTAGATTTCTAGTTGAGTTAGAGGATAAAGTCACGCCAGAGCAAAGGATTCATGTACTTGATGTTGCGTTAATATCCTCTTCAGTGAGATGGTGGGCCACCCAAAAGGGTACTTTATCTTCCTAGGATGAAGCAAAGCGTGCCATCCATCATCACTTTATTCCCCCTTCACAACTTACTTTGTTGAATCTAGAACATTTAGGTTTGGAATTATATGATGGGATTTTAGATACGAGGGAGCATGTTTCACATTGTATTCAGGCATGGGAAGTTGTGCAACTACCTTCCCAATGGTGGGTGCATCAGTTTATTCATTCCTTTGGACAAATTCCAATTGCTTGGTATATACATAAGAAATATCGACGCCAAACTGGTTGTTGGAAAATCCTTCAACGACAGTTCTGTCAAGACTTCTTATTCTCAAGTAAGTCCCCTGAAACCATTGTAGCTTTGTAACAGATTAAGGAAATACTTTTTGCTGATGAAGTTAAGACTATACATCCTCCTACTGTCTATTCTAAACATGATTACCTCATAGTCTTTAGCCATCCTCTACTAGACTACCTATAGTCTGTCTTACTATTGATAACGATCCAAAAGATCTCAATGACCTTGAGGACCTTAGAAATTTAACATTCCAAAAGTCTGAAGGGTTTAGGGGTGTTAAAGATACTATCTCAAATGATTTCCAAAGTTCCTATACTAAACCCTTGAAGTTGCAAAAAGTAAATATAGAAATTGATGAGAATCCTAAGCTAATATCCATTGGAGACTATTGGGATGAATAGACCATGACAAAGATACAATATCTGTTGTGGGACTGTGAGGATATTTTTCCTACAATTTTTTCAGAATTAAAAGGTATTAAGGGAGATTTAGGGGAGATGAGGATAGAGTTAAATCCTTAATCAAGACCAGTCAAGCATAGGCCCTATTGGCTTAATCCCCAAGTTAAAGAGAAAGTGAAGAAGGAAATTGATAGAATGCTCATAGTTGCAATGATTTTCCCCGTCGATAAGGATAAATGGATCAGTCCTATCATGATACAAACCAATAAAGGTACAAATGATATTTTAGTTTGTGTGGATTACATAATCCTGAACACTGCTTGTGTACATGACCCCTTTCCTACCCCCTTTAGCGATGAGGTATTGGATCAAGTAGCACGAAATGAGGCATATTCATTTGTAGATGGGTTATCTGGATATCACTGGGTTTGTATCGTCGAGCAAGATAAGAAGAAGACTATTTTCACTACTAAGTGGGGATAAATTGCATATAATGTTATGCCTTTTGGGCTTAATAATACCCTATCAGTGTTTTCTCGGATAGTCATTGCAACGTTCCACGATTTCATTCACAAGTTTCTTGAGGTCTACTTGGATGATTGGACTGTATACAACTTACTTAAAGAGCACATTGGGCTATTACGATTGATGTTAGACTGTTGTAGGCAACTACACATTTCCCTTAATCTAAGAAAGTGTATTTTTTGTGTACCCTTCAGGAATTTACTAGGTCATATTTTTTGTAGGGAGGGAGTGTTGGTTGATCCTGTGAAAGTTTCAATCATTCTCAATATGTCTCCTCATACCATTATCAAAAAATTGCAGATGAACCTGGGACATACAAGATATTACCGTCGATTTATCCGGGATTATGCGGGCATAACCGCACCGTTGGAACATATATTGAAGAAATTTGATGAAATTCGTTGGAATCAGAATTGTGAGAAAGGATTTGACCTACTAAAAGAGAATTTGAGTATTGCACTCATCCTGATTTATCCTAACTTGAAAACTGAATTTCATGGACATAACTATGCCTCTGTAGTTGCGCTCGACGTTATTCTTGTGCAACTAGGGGAAGGAACATTGGACCATCCTATATACTTTTCCAGTTACAAAATTTCCCAAGATGAATGCAACTACACCAAAACCAAAAGGGAAGGTTTGGCTATGGTGTATGCTTTACAAAATTTTAGGAATTATTTACTTGGAAGTCATTTTAAGTTTTTTACTGACCATTCTTCTTTGAAGTATTTGGTGAAAAAAGTTGTGCTAGAAGGTCACATTTGCATATGGTTTCTATTATTTCAAGAATTACCTCTTGAGCTCATTGTTAAGAATGAAAAGTTAAATTTTGAGCCAGATCACTTGTCTCACCTAGAGTCCATAGAAAGTGGTGGACCTATAGATGATCAAATCCTAGACGTAGAACTATTCCATATTGAGGTCATTCCTGATTACTGTCGGACATTGCCCTATTCTTGACTATTGGTACTATGCTGGAAGGATATTCTGAAACACAAAAGAGGCACCTAGTGGTTGGTTCAATGAATTATCAACTGATTGTTGGCCAACTCTACAAATTGATATTGGATAATATCTCGTGGTGCCGTGTGCTCGACCATGAAAGACCGGATATTCTATGGGAATGTCATAGTGGAGTTGCATGAGGACACGTTGGTGGAAAGGAAACCGTGAGAAAGATCTTGCATGAAGGAATATGGTGGCCTACATTTTTTAAAGATTCTAAGTAATATGTTCAGGCCAATGATGTATGTAAGAGAGTGGGAAAACCATCACACAACAATGAGTTTCCTCTACACCATGTTTGCACACTACAAGATTTTTGAAAAATGGGTTGTTGATTTCATCAGTCTGATAAATCCACCGATTAAGCATTGAAAGGTCAGATACATAATTACCGCAACTGATTACATGAATCAGGCTGAAGCAGAGGTTGCTTGGGATTTTTCTATGGCCATCACAACATGGTTTATTTTTTAGAATTTTATCACAAGTTTTGGTTTTCCTTGAAGCTTGAATAATGATCAAGGAGCCCAGTTTCTCAGTAAAATGATAATGACCCTTACTAGAGAATTTTTTATTCAACATCATAAGAGCAGTCCCTACCATCCACAGGATAATGGGACAATGGAAGAATTTAATAAAATATTGGAGATGGGGCTGATGAAGGTTTGTTGCATAAATCATGATGACTGGGATGAGAAGATTGTAGTTGTGTTATGGGTGTATAGGACTACCACAAAATGATGAACAAGTATACCCCAATTCAACTGGTAAATGGATAAGAAGCAGTTGTGCCAGCTAAGTCTCACCCCAAGTATATTCATTGTGTAAGCTTCCAAGATGACCAAGAATGAATCCATTATTGCGTAGGTGGAGGAACTGTCGGATCTTGAGGAAGTTAGGTTCTTAGCATATTTTCATCATACTGTGGAGAAATCCCAAAAAAATGCGTGACACGATCGACATATAAAGCATAAATCATTTGTGCAAGGTGACTTCATTCTCTTATATGACAACAAGTATCATAAACATATGAGAAAGCTCCAAATGAACTAGCTTGATCCTTTTATACTTGTGGAAATCCGTGAATGTAGTGTTGTCAAATTAGCACAAATCAATGGAATTCTTCTACCTGAATGGGTGAATGGAGCACACCTGAAGCCCTACCTAGCTACTGCATAATTGCAATTTTTTTACGCTCCTGGTTTCAGGAGTGTGTTAGTAAGTAGGATTTCCATTTTTGTATCTGGTTTCTTTTCTGTCAATAAATGGTGATGTGTTATGTGTTTATGTGTCTTAGTTATTTTTTGTCCTCTCCAAGTCATGTAGCTCGAATATTCACTTTGTGGTTGAGGAGGTTGCAGTTACATCATCTCATACTTAGCTACTAAAATTTTAATTTTATGACCCAGTGTCATCACGTGGGTCTTTAAAAGCCGCTAGTACCTTTTATCCATCATTATGTCTCTGTTTGGCATCGTCACTTAAATATTAAAAATTGTCCATCCTTTTTCTAGTTCATTACTTTCCTGCTCATTAATTTTTTGAATTGATTTACTATTTCATTACCAATTTTCCAGTTATGTATTTAATTGCCCAAATTACGTCGCGGATTTTTCCGCATTCGAAAGATTGAGTCGACCATTAATTCCCACTCCTGTCACCTTTTATTATTCAATGTATCGTCATCACGTCACCATCTGCATTTTTATTATAAGCATCTCTTTGGATGATGAATCAATATTCTTGTAGTTTCATCGTGCTAATTGTATACTTAGTTCTAACGCTTAGTGAGCTCTTTGTGAATTTGTGTCTGTGGCCCCATCCCCTTGTTCACTTTTTCTATTGTCAAAAGTCCATTAGCATGGTTCACTGCTTTGGTTGGGGATCTGTCCCCAAATCCCCTACTCCACTTACAGTTGATGTTCCAACTGAGTTCATCGATCCCCAGGTCAAATTTTTAGATGATCTCCATGGAAAGGTGGAACTTACACGACTGGTGGAAACATACTTCACTGATTATTTTGAGAACCTGTCCATGTAGATTCATACATTCCAACACTGCACCACCTTATTGGATGGTTCATTCTAGTGGCAATGGAAGTAATCGTTCCTTCTTCTCCACGAAAACACGCTCATGAATATGTGAGACTTACTAGTGTTTGACACCACCCATGAAGTCACCAAATGCACTAAATTCCTAATCAATTGAGTCCAATGACACCATGTGGTTAGAAAAGGGATACCCCATACATGTGGAAGACATCCACCAACTGACAAGCTTGTCCATGATAGATCAAAATGTATCAGACGACTTCCATGGGTTTTGGAAGCATGGCATGAAAAAAGGTGCACTCAACCTCTATGAGCTCTATGGAACTTGTTGGGGAGGTTTTGGTGCTCTGATAGAGCCCATTAATGATCTGCAAGTCCTTTATTCTTTCTACCTCATCATTGGTAATATAATGAAAAACTTTACGTGAAACAAGTGTACGCATGATTCTGTAGCTGTGGATGAATTCACCAAGAATGGTGCATCGATGAACTGGTGTTGGTATCTGCTCCAAGATATGTTGCAGGCTTGTGTAAATGCTCATTATAGGACCACTTATTTCATTTAAGGTTATCTTCTTATCTCTTTTGTGATGTGGAAATGGATACCTCCTCACAATTGAAGACATGCCCATGGTTCAAATCCTCACATTGCCAAGTTATTTGATTCTCGGCATGCTTGGAATTTGGTTAGCAATGTTGTCGAACACAATGTTGTCTTTTCACAGTGGCATAGTGAGATGGTAATTGCCACTTATAGGCTTAGGATTCCGCAAGAAATCCTCAAAAAACATACTCACCACATCTGGTTCGTTATGAATTGCAACAACAAATTTGTGCGGTCGTTGGGTGCTACACTTGCATTGTTTCATACGACTCCTCTACTGTTTTACCTAGATTTAGTCACGTTTGAAAATGAGGTTAGAGGATGGACAAAGGTTCTAAGGGAATACATGTCGACATGTGTTTCCTACACCCTTATGACCATTTCAAAAAGGTCTGCTCCAATAGAAATGTTAGGTGTATGCCCTAGTGTAAGTAAGAGAACTTGCATGCCAACCCCATTAGAGGAAGAGGTTGAGGAAGAATAAGGGGACACATCACTGAGAAACATAATTCATTTACCCTTTTCCTCCATTCAAGATGACACCAAGATCTCATGTAAGCAGTTATGGGAGGTACTGGCTTCTGTCTTTCCTCGGAAGAAGTTGCGTACCAAGTCCCCCTCCCAACCCACCATTGTCTCTCTCATTATTGTGACGATCCCACTTTCCTTCATTCCACCTCAATTTCACACCACTCCACCCTGGTCACACACTAAAACCCCCACTTCTTTCACTTCACCATCCACACTCGCCATAATACATATTATTGACGACCCTCCAATCCAACCCCGATATACTATTGTCATCAAAGAGGCTTCCAACCCACATAATGGTGGTACCATCAACGGTTTGACCATGCCTCCATCCTCCCCAATCCATACCCAGGATGATATCATCTTACTCCACTCTTCTACTAATCCTGCCACCACTATAGGTACCCCTGCACCATCCCCACACACTTCTCCTCATATCTTGGAGGCTCAAGTCACCTTGGACACAACATCGGAAACAACCTTCCCTTCACAACCACAAACATGACCTGAGACATGAGTTTCGATGGATGAGGAACCTCTGAAATACTAGGATAAACCGGTGCATGAGTTGATATATTCCCAGGATGACACACAGTTGGTGCACAACACGACCTCCCTCAAGAGCAAGTGACACCAATGTTGTTGGACCCACAACAATGTAGGTCCATCCTGGAGCTATTCTTGGAACATGCAATGTTGCTTTCCACACTTCCATATAAAGTACAGGACCGAGTTGTGTGCAACTTCAGAGCCCACTCGCCCACCCTAGAGGGTGCTGGTACTTCGAGCTTTTCAAAGTGCTCTATTGCAAGTGGTCAACTGCTTTCTTCATGACCGTTGTTCAGTATTTCTTCTACAAGTGGAGAACTATCCACCATGCCTACAACCAATATTTTACAGCTAATTAGGGATTCCAGTGATAAGCTAGAGCATATAATCACTACAGTTGAGCACAGTAATCAAGAGATCACACAACATGCAGAACAATTGCAGGAGGTTGTTTAGACTGCTACTACAGTTGTGGCACTTGAGAAGAGCTTGCAGGGACAAGATGATTCTATCATCGAGGTTGTTTCCAAAAAAATTATATAGGTATGGCCTACTCTTTGACAGATGGAATCTAATCTCCCAGAGGACGTTTCCTTAGTTGTGCCAGTGGATAGGGTTGACCTTGTAGTAGACGCATGGATGAAATGAGATGACAAAACTGAATATCTCCATCACGAGTTAGATTCCATCCGACTAAAAGAAAAGGAGAAAATTGAAGAGATCCTCTAGAAGCTTGAACATGCAATCCTAGAGGGTGGCAATGTCAAATCCTCACTTCATACTAGGATCGAGGAGTGTTGTCGACTCTTTGACATGGTCACATATTAGGTTGGTTTGTTGGACCTATTATCGCACAAACTGTAGGTAGATAAACCCTGCCTTTGATTTAGTGAAGGAGCAATCCTACAGAAGGGGGGGATCTCGAGTGACCCTATGGGGGAAATGAGATGGAAAGTGAGGTTATGGAATATTATTCCCCTATAGGTCAAACTAATAAGTGGAAAGTGTCTTGGGAGAAAGTCTCAGATATGATTAATGGTTTCCAAGTGCTTGAGTACCCGAGAAAGATATTTATACCTGGCCAAGAAACAAGAAGAGAGAATTATACAAGCTCAAATATTAAGTGGAAAATCAAGTTAATATTGTTGTCCCAAACTATAGCAGTAAACAAGAGTATATTGTTATATTTTCATTAATTTTCGTTAACATTCGATTTAACATAACATTTTTATCTTATTTTAACTTCAATAATCATATATTGAAATATATAAGCAACAAATAAAAAAGGACAAGAAGACACAAAGATTTATCCTGGGAAAGCCCCAAAAGAGCAAAACAACAATGAATAACCCTGATAACAAATACTTATATCTTCTTCTTTTCAAACCCTAGTGAGGGTAGACAACTAATCAAAACCATAGAACTAGAACCAATATAGCACACCACAAAGCTGGCACCAAGATAGGCGCATCACTAAAAATGGAACCACCGATAACTGATAACTGCAATTGCAACTGATAACTGGCACGAAGAAACTGAGAAACACCACACAACCTTAGCGCAACTCCTTCAGAGGTATCACCCAAGAGAAATCACCAAGATCCACCAAGAGTATCCTTCCCCAAGTGAGGTGCACTATCCAAGAGAACTAGAGACCAAAAATAGTGAAACTATTGCAATTGCAACTGCCTAGTGCACATTGTAGAAGGAGAACTGTCTGATTGTACAAATGAACTGACCCAAACTTGTATTTATACTAATTTGGGTGCCTGTCTGGGATCAAATTCTTATTTTGGGTCTTTCAATTTACTTTATTATTTATGTGGGCCGACTTCTCTTCCTGGAAATTATATTTCCACTTTATTATTTGGTGTGCTGGCTTGGCCGTGACCTTAAAAATAGATTAAAATACAGCCTGAGTGGGCCTAATGGTTAAGAACATGTGTTTCCTCTTAAGAGGTCACAGGTTCAAATCCAGAGGGGGGTAGGGTATGTATACCTTCGTAGACTTTACCAATCAAATTGTTGGGCGGAGGGGGGTCCCTTGTCCCACAAACATGGGGGTCTCATACACCAATTTGGTGTGCTGGCTTGGCCGTGACCTTAAAAATAGATTATTATTATTATTATTATTATTTCCCGTGGGTTGAATTCTCTTATGTGGTATTCTATTTCACTTTATTCTTTTCCAGGGTGTTCTTCAATTGTTCAATGGTCTTCCTTTGACTTCTTGGAATCTTCTTCTTCTCCAATAATTTTTTTCTAGGAGGGAATACCTCCCACAACTACCAAAACATCAACACTCCCTCTTATCTAGGGATGTATTATTCCATGATGTTTTCTTCTAGTAGTCAACTGACCACCCTGCAATCATCTAGTAGCACCAAGACTACCACCATGCATCAATAGTTCCATCATCTGTCATGGTCTATATGACTATGTTTCAATCAACTAGTAGCACTAAGCTACTACCATACTCTCAAGTAATCAACTAGCAACACAAAGATGCCACCATGTTGTCATGACTATATAGAAATCAACTAGTAGCACTAAGATACTACCATGCTATCCAACAGTCTCTCATGACTATGCAACAATAAAATAGTATCACTAAGCTACTAGCATGCCATTGATAGATCGAATCATCCATCATGGTATCCAAGACTATGATGCAATCATCCAGTGGCACACAACTACCCATATTGTTCAGTAGTACACAACTATTTCCATAGTCCAGTAGTACGAAACTACTGCCATATTCCTCTTGATTGTGCTATGATGTTCTTTCTTCTTTTCTTGCAGTCTTATTCACACCCATCCACCTCACATGGTATGGGAAATATTTCCTCCATAGCCCCATTCACACCTAGCCACCTCACATGTCTTAGGAAAGGCTATCCCATGGTCCAATACTATGATCCAAGTCTTAATTGCACCTAGCCACCTTTCATTATGTAGGAAATACTTTCCACAAATATTATTCACACCTAGCCACCTTGCATGGCATAGGTAAGACTTGTACCGGGCTGTGATGTTTCTCCTCTCCAAGTAGTCTTATTCACACCTACCCACCTCACATTAAAGACTATGAACATAGCCCCAATCACACCTAGACACTTCACATGGCTTAGGTAAGGCTATGGCATGGTCCCAATCACACCTAGCCACTTCACATGGCGTAGGAAAGACCACGATACAAGTCCCAATCACACCTAGCCATTTCACATGGCGTAGGAAAGACTTGTACCGAGCTACTCATTACTCCCTCAGTCACTTCACATGACTGATCTGAGAAACCCTTGGCCAAAGGGAGAGCCCACTATAGGAGAAACATCAAAAATCCTTCTCAACAAGGGTGGACATTCTGCATCACGACAATATTGTCTCTGGAGTACTCATACTTCACTCTAGACCGAGGCTTGGTGAGAATGTCTTCTATCTGCTCATCAGTGGATATGTAACGAAGCTCCACAAATCCTCTCTACATCATGTCTTGGATGTAGTGGTATTTGATCTCTATATAATTCAATTTTTTCATGAAACACAAGATTGTTTGACGGCTTCACACAACTTTGATTGTCACAAAGTATCAAAGTTGGCTCCAAATCTAGATCAAATAACCCCGCAATAAACTTTTAGAGCCACGTTGCTTCATGACCTGCAACACTAGCTGCAATATACTCTGCCTTTGTTGTACTGAGTGCCAGTGGAGTCTTCTTCCTACTCAACCATGAGATCACACATGATCCCAAACTGACGCAACACCCTGAGGTGCTTTCCCGGTCCACTACACTCCCTGCCCAGTCATAGTCTGTATAACCATGGAACCTCACATATCCATCCAAGACATATCTCAATACATATCTGACTATACCATGTAGGTACCTCAACACATGTTTTGCAGTTATCCAATGTACATGTCTAGGCTCAACCATGTACTGACTCAAGGTGCTCATTTCAAAACATATGTTCATCCTGGTGTTAACCAGGTACATCAAGGATCCAACCAAATTTATGTACATCGTGGGATCCACCAAATATAAATATGAATCACTCAATAGATTCAGGTTTGTCATCATAGGTGTGGCCATGGACTTGCAGTCCATCATCCCGAATCTTTGCAGGATATCAATAGTATATTTTCCTTGGCTAAGGAAAATCTCATCTAGCCTTTGCCACACCTCCAATCCCAAGAAATAATGCATCAGACCTAGATCCTTCAACTCAAACTATGAAGTGAGTTCCCTCTTGCACCCATCTGTGAGCTTCACATCCCCTATAAGAAACAAGTCATCCAATATCAAGGGGAAACCATCCCCAAGATCATCAAAATAATTGTATGGCATATCCTGCCTTGAGTGCCTAATTAAGCCCATAAAAATCCTTCTTCAATGTACAGACATGAGACTCCTTCTCATGTATCTTGTGGTTGCTCTATGTACACTTTTTCTAGCTACCAGAGAGAGTGTCTCATCATAATATTCTCCCTCTTGCTTGGAGAATCCTCTGGACACAAATCAAGCTTTGTACATCTCTATGATACCATCTACATCATGCTTGATGTTGTATATTAACTTGGAAGTCACCATTGACTTCCCTTCTAGTCTCAGAACCAAGGAAAAAATCCATATCCCAGTCCTTTTGACTGGCTTCCTCCTCTTTCATTGTAGGAAAGTTTACTGAAACAAGGGAATCCTCCCAAGAGATCTCACATATCCTAGAAGTCTATGAAGCTACGATCTAGCCTTCTCAACTCATGACATATGTCTGTCAGTCCTAGAATATGTCTCTCTCATCCATTTGAATATGAGGTGGAATAATTTATGAATGAGAGTCTCTAAGCCACTGTCTCTCTCTGAGAACAAGCTCACTCTGAGTTTGCATTCTACCTCTCAAGCTTGAATCCCTCTAAGTATAGATATCTCCGAAGCCATTTTCTCCCTCTGCATTTCCTAACCTCCTATGAAGTCTGATCTCCTATGAATTTTCCTAGGGAGGATGCTCCTCCCTATTGGATCTTGAGGGATGACTCCCTATGAACTCTAGCTCCTTCTGAGATGGTACTTGGTGGGGTTTCCTGCCTCACCAATGGTGGAGCCATTTTCTCCTCCTCATGATATGGCTCATCAATGCCATATATCTGTATCCCCTTTGCATCCTGCAAAGTATCACACAACCATATTGTTGGTCTCTTCCTGGTCACTTCAATGATTCTGGGTAGGCCCTTCTGGATCTACTATCTCTTCCTGATGATTTGAAGAGTGATCAATTGAACTAGAGGGATCTTGTATGGTCATATTTGGAGCCTTCTGCTCCTTACAATAAATCTCCATATGAGATACTCTGTATCCCGCAAAAGTACCCTTCTTGCCAGAAGGTTTTAACTTCATCCTCTTCTTCTTCAGTACATGGATGTATACAACTTCTTATCTGGATAGTTTACTCCATGTCTCAAACTAGATACCATATAATATGTTTCCCCTTGCAACCATCACTATAAATCCCTCTTAGAGTTATCACCTGTGACCTTCCCGGAACAAGAGAAATGACAAGGGAACACAACAAACAAGAATAATACTCTTATAATAAGAAAAATAATAAAAACAAGAATAGGAACAATCATCACAATAGATCCTTCTCAGTGATATCACTTGTGACTTACCTACAACAAGATCTAAAACAAAAATACAATAATAAAAAATAAGAATAACACTCTTCCAGTGTTTTGACCAATCATTCCTCCATGCTAACTTGCCTGAAACAAGAAACAAGAACAACAACATCTCCATGGTAACCTCCATAGAATTTGCAAGATAACTTGCCTGAGACAAAGTCAACAACCAAGAACATCTCCTAGAGGAGTTCAATTTATCTTGTAAACAAGTTCATCATTAATATTGAACAATGAACATTTACTTAATGATCATCATGCCAACAATATTCAAGTTTTACAAAACATTTGATAGCAATAGCAGTAATAGAACTCTAAAGACTGCTATTCTAGTTACTTACTTAAGCTGTAGCAATATAAAATATCAATCTGGATATGAAAACCTGGAGTCTAGTTGTTGTTGTTCCATTTGAGTTTTCATATACTGTAGGAGACATCGTCATTGCTACCTCCAACTCCTGGGATTCCTCTGAGTGCACTAGATCTAAGATCCATTTGGATCTACTGTCACTTCTTGGATAAATGTTTTTTTTCCAAGTGTATGTTTCTTTCAAACACCCTTGTCTTATATATAAGTGCATCATCCATCTTAACTTCTAATATGAGACATTACATTTACAACAAGAAGTTAGAAATATGAATCATAAGGTTCAATGTCCAGGAAAATATCGATAAGCCTAAAACCCTAAAAATTCAATTTTGACGGAAAGTCAATATGAGAAGTGAAATAGGTGCGCTAGAGTAAGGTGAGTTGATCAGTGGTGGAGGTTGTCCCAATAAAATTTATAACAAGTGCCCAAAAATATTGACAAAGAAAACTGTGCAGCGAAAATTTTCATGTGTAGCGACAAATCTCAACAATGTGGAAAATCTCACGATCTTCCTTCCAGCGGTTAGACTATTCTGAAGGAAACCTGCTCTAATCTCATCTTAGATTTTCATCAATTTTGTTAACATTAGATTTACCATAGAATTTTTATCTTCTTTTAACATTCAATAATCATCGACTGAAATATATAAGCAACAGATAAACAAGCACAAGAAGACACAAATATTTATACTGGGAAAACCCCAAACTCGGGGAAAAACCCAACCAACTTTTGTTAGAGAGAATATTCCAATAAAACCATGAACAATCTCTAATCACAAGATAAAACTGACAATGAATAACCTTGATAACAAATACTTCTTGTCAGACCCTAGTGAGGGTAGACAACTGATCAACACCACAAAACTGATACCAAGATAACACACCATAGAGCTGGCACCAAGATAGGCGCATCACTAGAACTAGCACCATAGATCTGGCACCACTGGTAACTGATAATTGCAACTGCTACTGCAACTGATAACTAGAACGAAGAAACTAAGAAACACCAAAAAACCTTAGCACAACTCCTTCAGAGGTAGAGCCCAAGAGAAATCACCAAGATCCACCAAGAATATCCTTCCCCAAGTGGGGCACACTCTCCAAGAGAACTAGAGACTAGAAATAGTGAATCTATTGCAATTGTAGCTGTAGCTGCCTAGTGCGCACTGTAGAAGGAGAATTTTTTGACTGTACAAATGAACTAACACCGACTTGTATTTATACTAATCTAGGTGCCTATCCGGGGACACAATCTTATTTTGGGTCTTCAAATTTACTTTATTATTTCTGTGGGACAATTTCTCTTCCTGGAAATGATATTTCTACTTTATTGTTATTTCTTGTGGGCCGACTTCTGTTTCGTGGTATTCTATTTCACTTATTTTTTCCCAAGGTGTTCTTAAAGTGTTCAATGGTCTTCCTTTGACTTCTTTGAATCTTCTTCTTCTCTAATAAAAGTTGTCTAGGAGGGAACACCTCCCGCAGCTACCAAAACATCAACATATATGTCATCAAGGAATATTAAAAGTTAATTACTATATATTTAACCACTCAAAGCATCAAAGATTTATTGAGAAATGAAGCATAAAACAAGTAGATTAGTTCTCAATACTTTAGCACAAATTTCAATGGTATTAGAAGGCTGTTGTATGAATTTTTCAAAGTATGTTTATAACATCCAAATGGATATATAAAATATTTTATACAACAGCAAGTTTTAACCACTAAAACAAGCAAGTAATCTAACAAAAAGTTCACCAATTAGCAATAGAATGATAGTAATGGCTTACTAGAAAATTTCCACGGTTGAAATGCAAGTTAAATTCAAAGATATAGAGTATTTTTGTGCAGCCCTAATGGCTGTAGCTTTAATTTATGAAAGCAATAATATATCCTTGGAAAAAGAAGACTTCCTAATGGCTCAAGCAAGTTATTATAGAATAGAATTGTTTCCACTTCAAACAATTTGAAAATCTCGTAAAATCACGTTACCAAATGCAAGTAATTTTATTTCTCCAATGAAAAATTCAGATTAGTTCCTTTAAATATGGGGTAAATGGAGTCTTGGATGTAATAGTTAGATCCAAAATATCCCGAGGGGTGTAAGGTCTTTTACTCCCTAGGGCATGCAAATCAAACTTAGGTAAATCTAGGAGGGTGTACACCCTTGTACTCCTTCTAGCAACCTTGTCCAAAAATGACTTATAAAATAGCAATGAGATGAATCTTGATGGAGGGTGTATGAAATTATACTCCTCCTAGGGTTTCAACCGAAAACACTATGAAATAAGCAAGAAGAACTATCAAATTGCATATTTTTCTTAGCAATTCCAAGAGAGATGAAATATAAAACCCTAGTTCACCAAACAATGTCTATTAATAAGCAAGAGAAGAAGTCTCCAAGAGGTGCACACCACCTTAGCTCCACAATAAAAAAAAGAGAAATCACCAAAAGACATTTTCATAAGAGATAGAGATCCAAATTTCCCAAAGAGGGGACAAATTTCAGCCAAGTATCTTTCTCCAAATGGGAGAGTTATGTATTAAAATGAAATGAAATGATTCTTATTTATACAAATCTTCTAAAAGTGTTTTTCCACTTAACTTAGGGTAAACCAAAAAATAAAGGAGACATTTCCATTTATTTTAACCCTTTATAAAGTAATATTATTTTTTCACATAAGAAAACCCTAAAAATACATGACGTCACCCTTCTAGGGAAACGTTTGGCACTTTGAGCAAGTTATTTGAGATTGGAGATGAAACACTGGGCCTTCAAAGGTCTCCTTCTTGAGAACTAGGGTATCCTCCATCAATCCAAGGATTCTCTCCATAATAAAGGTGCCAAGTGTTAAGTCAACAACACCACCACTCCAAATGCTATCCCCCAACAAGACATCAAGCCCCAAGATGTAGCACTCTAGCCTCCAAAGGAAAATAGTTGGGGTGTTGAAGGGACAAGAGAGGTCCTCTGAGGTGTCTCTCAAGCCTATAAAGGCTACAACCATCACCCAGTGTGTGGGCCATGACATCCAACTTGTGGTATTCTTTCCCCAATGAAGGCCCAATATGGGCTTGTTCCTCCAAATCATCCACAAATCAAGGTCTTACAAAGACAAACAAGTGTTTCCTCCAAGGATATCAGGTCAAAGTATCATGGCACATAAAATCACATCAAATATGAGAGCCATCCGAGCATGTACATAAAAAAATACCTCATCAAATTAAACAAGTGCTCAAAGACCCTATGCAATTTTCCAAGTTTAGGTATGGGAGGGTTGACAAGTTGACCTATTGGGTGATTCATTCCTCAAGTCAAGGAGTGTTTCCCAGGTGGACCCATTTCTAATTCATGTGGAGAAAATGAAGTGGATAGGGGGAAGAATTTTTGGCATGGGTTTCATGACATACAAGGGTTCGTAGTTTCTCATTTATGGGTGCCTTTGTAGAGGGTGTGTTGCACATTTGTTTTCAATGCATCCTTTTTCCAAGCCCATTTATTGACATTAATTAATTAAGGTCCATAATGACTTGGTACTCTTTATGGGTAAAATAAATCTTGGGGGGTAGTATCGAATGTCACTTGAATGGAGAGGTACACATAATGTCATAGGGGTAAAATCAAGCTTGTAACACACTTGTGTAGATCCCTCAACAAGTGGGACATTATATATATATGTATTTGCTTTTGTAGGTCTTTGAAGCATTTTTTTAAGAGAAACATTTCATTGTTATCAAGACCTCTTTGGGAGAGAATATGGAAGTTTATGATTTGGATTTTATATTTTTCCAGCTACATTCCCTCTAGGCCTTCAACCCCTTATTCCCATGAAATGAGGGGCAATCCCTTCTTAGTTCAGTACACCCAAAAATACCAAAAGATGGGGAGATGAGAGGATGAAGTGTGGAAAATGATAAGTATGGTTGGGAATGGCATGATGACGTTTCAAGGGCACCTCCCAGTAGAAAACCCACCCCTAATGGTGACCACTTACTAGGGAACAATGTCAACCACCAAGGTGAAACAAGGAAAAACACATAATTTCCAAGCAGACGTTACATAATCAAAAGCAATTAAAAAATGAAACATACTCAAAATGCCTCAAATATTAAAGTGACACTTACCATAATACCTTACTTGTACCTCATGGAGAAAGACCCATTTTATTTCAGAAGCAAGCTAATGTGGTGAACACCATCATGATGAACTGAGGTGGTGTGGTGGTGATGTGGGTCTCTGCTTGTGCATGTGGATTTTGTTAGCCATATGTCTCTCGATACTCCATGTCTGTAACCCGAGGGCCTCGAGACATCATATCCTCAATTATACCTAGAAATTTGGGATAACAAGACCAACGTAGTAGGCTCATTAAAGAGATACACATGAGGATTAAATAGATACATGCGGAAGCCTGGGCCATTTTTGATCCTATAGATAAATCCAAAAAAATTGTTGATATCCAAGCTAAGGATAACCACTTGTATGCGATGGATGAAGTTAACAGAGTTGCAAAGACAAAACTATGATAGTTCAGGCGTACATTTCAAGTAGATTACATTTCTCTTCAACAACTGGTCTCTCTTGTTGAAACATAGTGGAATTCTATGTTGGCTACCAGGCCCGAGGTACCTAATTTCAATGCCATGCAAGAATTTGTTGCGGGAGTCTTGATTTTGGCGAGGAAATGGCAAGATAGGGTTGCACATTATGATAGTTTCTGTGAGCAATCCCTTTCCATTGTTCTGGAGTTTGTCCCTTCGTTTGAAGGCGACCATAGCAAGCCAACAGAAGGTTGACTCGAGACAAGTCAAGGATTATGGTCAGGGCCTGTTGGGCCCTTCGTTTTGAAGATCGCCATGTTTTGAGGATGTATAAAGGATTTTCAGAACAATATAGCACACCCACAGTGGATCCAAGTGGCAGAAAGATAATTGTCACTGCACCAACAAGGAAACAAATTGAGGAGTTAGATGGGAAAAGAATCAGAAAGATATGGAACGTTCGAGCACATGCCATAAGGATGCATAATCAAGAAAGTGTGACAACAGAATCAAGAAGCCAATAAGCCCCATGGAAAATTTATAAAGCATGTATTTGTGTAATGGGTTGGGGTTCTATACTAAGTTTCTGTTCTGGGTTTTCCGTTGGCTCTATTCTTGCTGTCTTGTTGTTGTGGGTTTTTTGGGTTTTCTTGTTATTGAGAATTATTGAGTAGAACTATAATTGCGTAGAGTTTCATAGTTGAGATTAGGTACCTCATTACTGATTCATTTGTATAAGTATTGATAGATAATAATGTATTCCATGTATGATCAGCTATGAAAAGATAACATATGTTGGATTATTCAAGGGCCCAAAAAATTGTTAATATGTGGATGAATGCATGGTTTCTTTCCTGTGTAATATTTTTTGTTCTGCATAATTTCTAGTTGTGTTTCTGTTTAAACAACTTATGTAATATATGTATTTACTTTGATGTTGCGCTACATGGACTGTTTAATTATTTTACTGGTCTAATCCTTTCAATGTTACAATATATTTACCTTTAAGTATGGAATTGTACTGTAATGCATTGGTCTTGATGTTGTGTCCTCTTTAACTTGCTTTATTAAAAAAGTATCAATAATGCTTTAGGTGAGACCTCCTTCCCTTGCGTAAGGTTGAATATGCTAGTGCAATTAGACTATAATGGTACCTTTGTTAGTAACCTCTGAGAACCCCGGTCTCCAATTTCATGCCAACAAGTGGTGCGAATTCCATAAAATTCCCTGGCATAACATCAATGAATGTCACTCAAACAATTCATTGGTGGTTGAGATGAAAGCCTCATAGTCAAATGTGGGTTTTGACTCAAAATCATAACCAGATAAGGAGAAGCAGATCATTGATGTAGAACCTAAATCCACCGTCGCTACCACTAGGGTCCAACCACGTGAGCCTGAAGAGCCGGAAGAAGGTGAGCACCTTTTCCACTCACAGATGTGGGTGAAGGGTGATTTGTTGCACTTCATTATTGATAGCAGAAGTCAAAATAACCTCATATCAGTAGAGGTCTCCAAGTGGTTGGACCTGCCAACAACACCAAATCTGCAACCTTACACCATCGGGTGTCTCTGCCAATGGAAATATATTTGTGTCAACCAATAGTGTCTCCTACCATACGACATGAATACCTTCAAGGAGGAGTATTGTGTGATATTTACCCCTTTAATTTTCTGATATTCTTTTAGGTAAACCTTACTTATGGAAACATCATGGTGTATATGATTCTAGACCTCTCAACGTTATTATTACTTTGGGCATAAAATTGTACATGATAGCAGAGGTAACTTCTCCTACTACCATTTCTTTGATATCTTCTAAGAAATGTAGGAAGGTCATCTCCCAGACAAAGATTTTTTTTTTCTTTATGATTCACTCTCAAAGTGAACAAAAGTTCACAGCCACAACCATGGCCTCCACATAAGGCCTCTCCACACAACAGAAGCAAGTGGACAAGTTTGCGGAGGAATACAAAGACATATTATCCTCACCCACTGGGGTACCTATGCACTTTTAGGTCAAGCATTCAATTGATATAAACCTTGACACACCTCTACCCAATGGGCCAGTCTATTTCTGATCTTTTATGGAAAATGAGAAAATCAAGCACCAGATCCAAGATCTGCTTGAAAGGGGCACATCCGACCAAGCTCCTCACCCTGCAAAATCACAATAGTACTCATGTAGAAGAAATACAGGACATGGTGACTCTGCATTGATTATAGGGCCCTAAAAAAAATCACAATCAAGAACCGATACCCAATTCCGCAAATTTATGACCTTCTTGACCAACTCAAGGGAGCCAAGTACTTCAATAAGATTGACCTAAATTCTGGCTAGCACCAGGAATATAATAAACTAATGTATGTAAGACTTATTTCAAGTCCAAATAGGGTCTTTTTGAATGGTTGGTCATGCCCTTTGGTTTGATGAACGCCCCAACCACTTTCATGAGGTTGATGGAGGATATCTTGCGACCTTTCACCAATTATTTTGTGGTGGTATATCTGGATGATATCCTCATCTTCAAGAAGAATTGGGAAGAACACTTGAAGCATATTCAATAGGTCCTTCATATTCTGTGACAACACAAGCTATATGCTAACTTAGAAAAATGCTCCTTCAACATGAATAAGGTCCAATAACTAGGATACATTGTCGATGAGCATAGTGTGCATGTGGATCCATCTAAGATCCAAGTAATTCACGACTAGCCAACCCAAACCACACTAACTAAGTTTCAAAGTTTCTTGGGACTTCTCAATTTCTATTGCAAGTTTGTGTTGGGATTCTCCCATATCGCATGGACCCTCAACTAAGTGACCAAGGGTGGTGGTAAAAAAAAGTTCGTGTGGTAACAATTGCAATAGAAATAATTCAATGATATGAAAAATCACACGTGCTCAACACCAGTTCTCTCATTACCCAATCTGCAACAACCTTTTACGATTGAGACAGATGCTTCTGATTATGTCATGGGCATAGTTCTCACTCAGCGCGATCATCTAGTGTCCTATCATAGTGAGCCACTATCAGATACCATCTGTAAGTACCCCACTTATAACAAATAAATGTATTCCATTGTAAAATCCTACCACCAATGAAATCATTACATTCTCAGGAAGGAGACAATCATCTAAACTGATCACAAGCCTTTGTAGTTCATGGAGACAAAAGGAAAATTGTAGAACAATCACCATCAAAAGTGGTGCACACACTTCAAACAATTTCATCTCAACATCAAATATAAGACAGGGAGAACCAATCACGTTGTTGAATTCCTTAGTCGACCCCCAATTGCAGCATTAACCACAATTCTCCACTCCCACAGACATGAGGCCTCAGGGTGGCCCCAACTCTACGAGAGAGATCTTGACTTTTCTACCACTTACCAAATGTTGGGCACAGGCATGCCCGTCACTGAATTTCATCTTCAAGATGGACTATTATGCCAAATGGTTCATCTATGTGTTCCTTCAAGAAAGAAGGCAAAGTTTATTTGGGAAGATCATTACAGTCATATGGTGGGACACTTTAGCGTGGAAAAGACAATGGTAATGTTTCAAAAATATTTCTATTGGCTGAAACTTCAATAGGAAGTTCGCAAGTACATCTGGTCTTTCACTACCTACACTATTTCCAAACCAACCATTAAGAAGAAATACATGTACACCCCTCTCCCTACTCCCAACAATCCTTGGGAATTCATCTCAATGGACTACATGTCTAGCCTTCCTTCAACCAAGCAGGAAATTACTGTATTTTTGTGGTGTTTGATCGATTTTCTAAGATCGACATTCTAATAGCCTGCAAGAAGAGCATCATAGTGGAGGCCACTACCAACCTCTTCTTTGAATGAGTGTGGGTACATTTTGGGATACAAAAAACCATCATCTCAGATCAGGTGTTACAAGGGAAAAACTCTCTATGGCCAAGGGTAAACCACAACAGACAAGTATGACTGTAGAAATCAAATCAATTCCAACATGTGCTATATAAAATAATGTGCAATACGAGGAAGAATCCTACCTCGATCCAATCATTTGATGTCATTCCACCGTTGAGCACTTTGAACCAAAGCTTTACACCTGCAAGAAGTTCTCAACAAACAAGCGATGCAAGTATATAGTGACAATATATAAAATGAGTTAGCACATTAGATAGCACAATCCGTTAATAAACATTACAAACATGCCCATGGATAATAATCATATATTTGCAAGATATCGATAGGATGGGAAAGGAGTATTTCTATTAATAATTGATCAACAGAAGTATCAACATTACAAACTTCCGTTTCGGCACGGTTCGAAACCAAGAAACCAAGTTCCTTCCAACTATGTCTCCACCACTTCAATCCTCCACCAAAGGCAAGCTCAAATCAAAGAGGTAATGAGGTCCTCTCGACAATAAGGAAAGAGATTGGGGGTTGAACACTATGTTCAGAGTTGAGGGACAAAGAGATGCAGACTCAATATGAAGTAATTTCTCTAGATTAACTTTGCTCTCAAAGTTGAATGCTTTCTCTCCTTTTTCCATAGCTCGAAATTGTGCTCTTATAGCCTCCAGAATGCAACTGAAGGGTCGAGTCAGAACGTTTTCAGTATATGGAATGCCAAAGATAAGAGATCTTCTATCGTGACATGGAAACCCGACCTCATTTTTTATTTTCTAGCACAAATCTCGATATACGCGAGCTGTAGTGGAGCAGCAAGCGTATACGCATCTTCTAAAGCAATTAGGGAGTGTATATGTGGAATATATATATACTTTTGGCTCTGGATTTATCAAAAAGGGGGTTGATAAGTTTGCATAGGGAAATGGAAAAAGGCCCTCTATGCAAGATAGCAATGGTGAGGTAAATCTTTCTATAACAGATGCCCCCTAATGTGTGAGATCAGAGGAGTATTTATGATGGCCGAAATACATTATAAATAACCTAGAAGTGGAGTGGTAGAGAACCAGGTGGATGAACTCAATTTCTTATTACATTATGTACTGACTTTGCATACATGGCTACCAAGAATACAATGCAGATCCATGTGGAAAATATACCAACAAGTGTTCATGGCCATGAGTAGGCAAGTATAAATGCGGTTACATGCCAATAACTGTGATAGTCATGAATAAGGCCTAGTGAAACCAGTCTCAAAATAAATATGAAGATATCTGTATACGATGGATTACAATCTAATATCCCATGATCGCTGAAGTCAAATAGGTATTGGTCCAATGAAATGGAAGAAACAACTCAGGAAAGTTGTTTCCACAAAGTGATGTCTTCAAGTCTTCAGTACAATTCACCAATGGTGCAAGTCTACATCATGTGAATAACTGAGTTGAGGTCGAACACAATGAGACATCATTTGATTACTGATCATTGAGGTATAGCGTTAACAAACATGAGACAACCTACCAATGATGAAAGTAGGTATCAAGGCACCGAGTACATCTCTACAAATGTGAATAAAGGAGGTGGTGTCGAACACTTGAGAGATCCATTGATCAGGAGACATTGATGTATTCCCATCTATTAATGGCGAGAGAGATTGCCACTAATGACTGCAAGCCTCAAGGTACTCATAAAAATCTAGGTCTCATATCCAAAATACATGAGCTGAAGTCGATGGAAAGAGACCCATTGAAAGGAGAACATTAAGGCATCTCTCATCAATCAGCATGAGGAACAAAGTAGGAGCTTCATGATTTGGTGGAGATCGGATGAAGAACATGTTCACGAACCAACGATCCTGTGTGTCTTTCACGTGTGCCAAATGGAAGCGGTACATGAAAAAGACCCTCTGAATAGCAACCAATGATGAAAACTACTAACAAAGGCGAGGAAACCATCAATAAGGATAATGGAATCCAAGACACTGCACAAATCCCAAAGTGTGAATAGATGTCTTGTCGTCGAACACAAGGGAAACCACCCAGTCAACGACCCATGATGAAATGTCGATTGTTGGGTTCAAGGTGACCTACCAATGATGGAAGTAGGGCCATGGTGCATCATAAGACCAAAGTATCATGTGATTATGAGACAAACTGAGGGTATGGCCAACATGCAAAGTTAATATTTCTTAGGAGTGGCCGACACAGGTTGATAGACTTCCTTTGAACAAGAGCATGAGACATACAGTGGAATCCGATAGCATAGACTTAATGATGTGACAACTAGATGCAGGAGGCATCCATAATGTTCTCTATAGTGACTGGAAGATTAACCAGTCGGTAGAGAAAACTATGTAACGATATCAACTTCCTAAGGCCATGCTAAAACCAAAATTATGACGACGCAAGGACTCAATAACTTTGTGCTCTATTCAAAGCTGACACGACTTCTACCAATTACAATATATTACTTCCTTCCTGCCCGTATTTTTTTTTGTTTTTTCATAACAAGTGAATGCTATGACACAGAGGAGGGAACGCGTGTCACAAGTAAGCAAAAATAGTTACAACAGTGGAACGTACCTATGTTCAATGCAAGGAAATGCATGTGGGAGATAGACACTCAGGGTGATGTTCCCTCCAAGGTATAGGGTGTCAAATTGCGAAGGATATAAATAAGGCTCTGCTTGGTTGAGGATGCAAACTTCTTGGGCCATGGTTTATAATGCAAAGCGAGAACCGGCTAAAGGCTCAATATTGCAAGCAAGGGCATGAGATGCAATCAAAATTTAACGCCAAAAAATGTCCTTTTTTATATCTCTTAGTCTACTTGGTGTGAAAAAGGGGTAAACTTGTGCCAAATAGACGTCTTTTCAAATCCAATTTATGAGTGTGAAAAAGACAAGTTCACTTGACGATCTTTTCCATTTTTGATAGCGAGTCGGAAAAGAGATTAACTAGGAATCATGATCTTTCAAATCCAATTTTAACAAGTGTGAAAGGGACAAATCACTCAACGATCTTTTCAATTTTTAGATGAGCCCGAAAAGAGATTAACCGAGACTCGTGACCTTTTAAATCCAAATTAACGAGTGTGAAAGGAACAAATCGCTCGGCAATCTTTTCTCTTTTTGAACGAGTCAGAAAAGGGCTTAACTTGGACTCGTTTTTAGTTCTAATCAACATGTAAAGGGGGAGGCCAAGGCTCCCGTCCTGGCCTTCTGCTGAAAGTTAGTATCCTGTGGATAGCTGACAAAATCTTGGGAAATCCCTAATCCGTCCAAGTCGAGGAGAAGAAAGTGTTAACAGAGTACATAATCTCTGTTATGGTTCGAATAATGTCTCTTAGTGGAAAAAACATAGGTGGGGGTATGGGATGTCCTTTCAGGTCGTCCCAGTCAAAGGGGACCTCGTCAGGACTCAGAGAGAGAGTATTCAGAGGAAGAATGAATCTCTCTTGTTCAGAAGGGGGAAGACTTGGAATGTTGATGACGTGATGGGAGGGTGCATCACTCTTTTCAGGAAGAGTCGGCTTAACAAAAAATGGCACCGACGTGGTCACTTCTTCAATTATAGGTTGAAGAGGATGCATGGTAATGGGGGTAGGAGATGCTTCACCCTCCACGGAGGGGGTGAGGTCAAAGGAAAGTCTCGGCCTCCGCGGAGGGGGTGAGGTCAAAGGAAAGTCTCAGCGGTGAGACTGTCGGGATCATTAAAGGTGAAGTGGTGTGAAGAGGAACCATGGGTGTCTCAGATTTCAAAGGGATTTTGGGCGAGCCCCACGCCTCTAGTATCCCGATAGTCACTGGGCACAAGCGAGTAAGATGGATTCCTTCATAAGTCCTGCAAAATAATTTAGGCTTACATCTGAGACGTCAAGGTTTCTCGATGGGACTGGTCGAGGAAAGAGAGTCATCTCTTGTATGATGAATAGGAGTTGGATATGTGACACGGATATGATCCAGGGTGAAAAGGATGGCTCCCCCAACATAATTGGTAGAGGTTGGAAGCGAGTTGTTGACATGATTTGTAGAAAGTGTCGACTCATCCCCGACATGACTAACAGAAGTGGGCGATGGTGCATTGGTGTGGCTTACAGTGGTTGGGCTGGTGATAGATTGCGATATTTGATTCCAAGGTCCTGAAAAAGATTGATTCTGAAACATTGTAGGCCATAAAGGATCCTGGTATACTCCCTGTCCTGGCCTAGAAACATGGTGGTTTATGCCAAGGCGGTCTGAAGAGGTCTGGACAGGCATCATCATTGAGGTCTATAAAGAGACCGAGGTAGGATAAGAATTATTTGAGTGAGGATATATGTTTCCCCCTTGTGAGGGTGTCCCATAAGGAGGATAGCCCGAATTATAAAATTGATTCTCCCCATACAAAACACCTGAGGGTATTTGAGGACCTGGTGCAGAAAAAGTGTTTAAAGGGACCGACATGGCAGATGAAAGATACATGGGCTGGGTGTAATAAGAACCCATCTAAGCATTGGATCCTGAAAGCACATACCTAGGATTGGATCCATAAGGGGGAAGGTTCCAACCTCCCATGGGAACACGATTCATATCAAACTAGGAAGTGGGCATGGGAGCGATGGTGCCCCCAGGACCCATGTTAGGATTCATATAAGTAGACTAGGGAG
Source organism: Picea engelmannii (assembly GCA_009831015.1). Taxonomy (NCBI): domain Eukaryota; kingdom Viridiplantae; phylum Streptophyta; class Pinopsida; order Pinales; family Pinaceae; genus Picea; species Picea engelmannii. Next base: position 326,687 of record ML781634.1, on the reverse strand, counting down.
GGGGTTACACGTGGGAAGGCATATCAACAGAAAAATGACTAGAGACCCAAGGTGCAGATTGAACATTGTAATTGTGCATACCATTGTAAAAAACATAAGGGTCTGCCCCCATGAAATGAGGAGGCATCATGGGGGGGGTAGCGGTGAATGGAGGAGTAAAAGGCACTCTGCTATTCATGATAATGAAACCAAAAACCAGATTCCTAGGGCCAACTAGTAATCAAAGAGCATACCAAAAAGTCAAACGACCAATATGCATGCAAACAGGCTAAAGTGTCTGAGTGGCCTCCCTCGCTAAAGAAGGTATGCCTTGTCCAGGAGGGACCTGAGATTACCTGCTAAAGTTTGGAGGTAACATAATCAATTATAAGGGCCCTCATAGGCTTAACAACCAATCGGTCAGATCCCCCCGGAGAGGTAATCCTCCATAAAGGTTGTGTGTTGTCCGACCTCTATCTGACTCAGGATACAAGCAGAATAACCCCTACAAGTAACCTATGAGAAACATAAGTCAAGCAACTAATCAACCACTATATAACCAATGCATAGACGAATAGTCGTAAGTCTGGATTACCATATGGCCAGGGTAGAAAAGCCTGAAATCTTGAAAGTACCACCTCTCACAGAGGTATGGATACTAGAAAGATCCCCAAATACGAATAAATCGACATAAATATCTCTGACTCTAGGTGAGTATCCAGGGGTTATCCCTTCAACAAACTTCGTGCGACCTCGTGCTTAACTCCAGTGTGAGCGGAGCCTCCTGATATTACCAATTGTACAATGGATTTATCCACTCCCTATCTCGGATGCATACGTTGATTTAATTTCCTTGGAGAAGTTTACTCACAAAATTCTATTCCAAGGCACTAAATCTTAGGCTATTTTGTGCACCCTAAACAATAAAATCGTTACTAATCAATTTTAGTTTAAAGAGTAAATTTTATTGGTCATGATTACTCAAAAAGGTATGGAAATAAAACTCATGGTGTTATGACTCTGCATGAAAATAAAAATAGATATAATGCAAAGCCTAACTTTAAATTTTTAGTGATATGCTAGATAAAAATAGTGAAATATTCAAATTTAACTCTGCAACTCAGAAGTAAAATGCAATCTTTCGCTAAATGTTCTAAGTTAATGATAAAGGTTCCAAGACAAAAATACCAACCAATGAAAAATACCTTTTTTTTGTATTTTCAATGTATTAAAAAGAAAATGCATGGAATGATAAGCGACTTGATATATAACTTATACTGTGTATAAAAGCAATCACTCAAGCAAAATACCAAGTAGCTAAGCAGACAACCCAACTACCAAGGAAAAATAAAAAACAGAAAACAAAGAGAAAGACGCCACCCAAAAATTCAACTCCAAATAGGTTTCCTGTCATCCCAGATAATCTCAACACACACCACAGTGTTATAACCCTAAAATGCACCATACAGGTTTACCTGGCATCAGGCCAACTCATGCCTCTTCCTAGCCAAAGCCATGCTGAGTAATTCCTCAAAAAACCACTTAAAACAAGCAACCCGCGCCCTAACTTCTCACTGGGCGC
>ML781634.1:309186-324405 GCA_009831015.1 Picea engelmannii | reverse complement strand
CTACTTCAATCATCGTTAAAAAGGTGAGTCGATTCTTCCATTGTTTGCTCGAAAAAGGGTTGAGATTTTGGGTAGGAGGTTAAAAGTTAAAATCTTAAGGGTCATGATCTACGTATAAGTTTAGAGCCCTAGCTTATTAGTCCGTAGGGTAGAATACCCCACAACACACAGAGACCTAAGAAGGCTCAGTGATCCTCAAAACCTACCTAGCAGTCACTAAACCAAGCAAGAAAGCAAGGGGAAGTGGTATATGCGTCTGTTCAAGAGGAAAGGGCGTATATACGCCTCTTGCAGTGAGACAACGAGCATGTATACGCGACTGCCAAGGAAAAAAGGGTGTATATTCTTTAAAACAAGGCCAAGCAAGGGTAAAAGGCTGAAAACTCGGACCCAGAGTGAACAAAATCTGTCCAATAGTGATACGACAAGAAACACAAAGGAAAAAGAGCAAGGTAAGAAGAAAAAGGTACTTCAACCCTTAGAAGGAATATCTCTCCCCAGTGGAGTCGCCATTTCTGTTACAAGGGAAAAACTCTCTATGGCCGAGGGTAAACCATAATAGACAGATGTGACTGCAGAAATCAACTCAGTTCCAACATGTACTATATAAACTAATGTGCAATACGAGGAAGAAGCCTACCTCGATCCAATCGTTTGATGTCGTTCCATCGTTGAGACTTTGACCCAAATCTTTACACTTGCAAGAAGTTCTCAACAAACAAGCGATGCAAGTATATAGTGACAATATATAAAATGAGTTAGCACATCAGATAGCACAATCCATTAATAAGCATTACAAACATGCCCATGGATAATAATCATATATTTGCAAGATATCGATAGGACGGGAAAGGAGTATTTCTATTAATAATTGATCAACATAAGTATCAACATTACAGACTTCTGTGTCAGCACAGTTCAAAACCAAGAAACCAAGTTCCTTCCAACTGGGTCTCCACCACTTCAATCCTCCACCAAAGGCAAGCTCAAAGAAAAGAGGTAATGAGGTCCTCTCAACAATAAGGAAAGAGCTTGGGGGCTGAACACTGTGTTCAGACTTAAGGGACAAAGAGACGCAGACTCAATATGAAGTCAATTCCCCAGAGTAACTTTTCTCTCAAAGTTGAATTCTTTCTCTCCTTTTTCCATAGCTCAAAATTGTGCTCTTATAGCCTCCAGAATGCAACTGAAGGGTTGAGTCGGAATGTTTCCAGTATATGGAAGTCCAAAGACCAGAGATCTTCTATCGTGACATGGAAACCCGACCTCATTTTGTATTTTCTGGCACAAATCCCAATATATGCGAGTTGTAGTGGAGCAGCAAGCGTATACACATCTTGCAAAGCAATTAGGGAGCGTATATGTGGAAAAATATATATTTTTGGCCATGGATTTATCAGAAAAGGGGTTGATATGTCTACAAAGGGAAATGGAAAAAGGCCTTCTGTGCAAGATAGAAATGGTGAGGCAAATATTTCTATAACATCAGGACAACAAGTTCCTTAGTACATTTTGTTTGATTCTATGGTCATTATTGGACACCAAGCTCACCAAATACACTGCCTTCCACCCCCAAAATGGTGGCCAGAAAGAGGTTGTTAATAGGATGATCATCCATATATTACACATGTACAACTCCAAGAATCCATGAACATGGGATGAGAGTCTCCCCTATGTTCAACATAGCTATAAAAGCGATCTCCATAGCTCAATCAACCATAACCCATTTTAGGTGGGTTTGGGATTTCAACCATTGGGTCCCATTGATGGCACACTACCCCTTGCGACCACATAGGAAGAATATTCACAGTTTCAATATAAGTACGACAAAGCCACCAAATTTATTGAATGCATTCAGCACATACACCAACATGTCCATGATATTTTACAGAAAGCCAATGCTAAGTACAAGAAGCACCACGATCAACACCGAGTGCCACATAAGTTTTAGGTGGGAAACAAGGTTTTGTTGCATTTGAATAAGGAGCACCTTGCATGACCCCATTGAAAGATTCAACCAATTTTTTATGGTACTTACACTATCACCAAGGATATGGGTGACAATGATTTTGAGCTAAGTATCCCTCCCTTCCTTGGCTTGCACCCAGTGTTCAATGTGGACCTCCTTCGGCCATATTTTCCACCATTATTGGACACATCGAAGATAACATAGCAGTTGAAATTGACAAAGATAAAACCCATCTCCATGGAATAGGAAACCATTGACTACATCAAGGACACACAGGTTAAGGGCACTCACCAACAAAGGATCCATATTTATCGGGTTATCAAAACATGTCAGCTCCTACACCAAGGAAAATGGCTCACCTAGGGCCAAGTTCAATAGAAGTTTACCCATCTGATGGGGGGCACTCAACACAATGGAGACCATTACTTCCTAAGCGGGGAGGATTGATCTAGGTGGTTATCAGTGGGCACCCACCTATTCCACTGGCTCAAAGCATAGTTTTCCATATTGGCAGTTTTACTACACTTTTTTCGGGTCCTGAACTTTTGGGGCCATTTTGAGGCATTAAACAACGTTTTTTTTGGGTGAAACAAAACCCATACATTAGCCAAAGATATGGTATGGGATGGCTGGAATTTTTACTCCTTAGGTAGACCTTTCCAATGAGCTATCGAGCACACCAAACAAAGATCATATGCAAAATTTACGACCCCGGGAAGTTGGCATACCAACTAACCCCATTGGGGCCCACAAGCCTTTTGGAGTTTCGTCTCCTAGGGTTACGCACATTTTGGATGTCTAGGGATTTCTCATTGCTTATTTATGATAAAAAGGCCTTTCATCCTCATTGTAATGCGCTCTGGTGAATGCATGCACCCATCGCATTTGTTCTCAGAGATAAGATACCACCATTCAAGTGAGTTTGAGTTTGTTTCATTCTACATTTTTACAGTTCAACACATTTCATTTATTAATAGAAGTCCAGTTTCACTGTATCTCTGTGTTCTTTTTATAATTTTGTATTTCATTTTGTTCCATTTATAAATCCAGATCATCACTCTTTTAAAAAATTTAATGAGCCTTGTCTATTAGAATTTACTCTCCCTTTGCTTGTTATTTCACACATTTAATTGATGTATTTTTCTCACTAAATTTATATTAATTGGATGTGTTTTTTAATTTGAGAATCATGATAGTATGCATTACTTTCCTTAACATGCTAATTTGTTTTCTTTGTCTTGTTGTTTTTTCTTTTGTCATAGTCCATGCATCGTAGACTATGTTATTAAGACTCATGAATTTCACTCACTCTACTTTGTTAAAAAGTGTTATATAGAGATGTCCGAGGACTTCTAAACTGCTCCTCACCATCAAATGGTTCCCATATGATTTCTAGATTTATAAATTTAGAAATAAACATCTTGTATTGTTCTCAAGGAAGAGGTCACAAACGAGTGTGGCATTCCTATTCAATTTTGGTGCTAATGGTTGTGACTAAAAAAAAAAACCATGGTTATCACTTAAATAGGTTGTTTTTAATATTTGAGGAGTCTCAATCTATTGGACACTAGAGAAAGGTTTGAAGAAAGGCTCTTTAAAGTTTTCAAGATATGATGAATTGTTGAATGCCTTTGCATGCTTCATTTTTGTAACGTACCCAACCCCAAGCTTAGTTCCACTACCTCCAAAATGACTTGTCATAGCTCTAATACCACAATGTAGTGTACCCATGCCCGCATACTGTATCGCACCACTTGAGAAACTCTTATGGTATCAACACAAATCCACTCAACATGGATCTGGTACCACTCTGTAAATTATTCCCTACATATTCTACAACTATACTAGCTAAACACTATCATGCCCACCATGCATATTCATATAAATTCATAGTTAATAACACAATGCATTCACAAATAAAATGTGCATCATATGGATAATTAACAAAAAATAAATAAACACAATTCACACACATTTAATCACAACAGTGAAAGCACAATATTAATAATGACACGTACTGTTTAGGGAAGAACCAACTAGCTACAAACCTTAGATGTTCCTCCTAGTCATAGACAATACTGTTGTAGCTCTCAACAACAAGTCACTATTGGAATACTGAGAGGGGGGTTGAATTATTCTAAGAACAATTAATACTTTTAATCAAAATATAAAACCTCCAATAATTTTCAATAGTTTCTCATTAGCATTCAATATATCATCAACACCATAATTCAATGCATAAACATCAAATAAACATAATACACCAGAATTTTACTTGTAAAACCAATGCAGGAGAAAACCACATAATGTTTTTCTTATTTGTCAAAGAGTACATTCATTGGAAGAACCAAATTCCTATTTCTCCAGCTATAGCTAGAAGGAGGCTCCAACCCCCTATTTATAGACTGCAACATGAAGGAAGCTTCAACTCCCTAATTTACCGGATCCAACCGGAAGGAGGATACAACCCCCTTTCTTTTCATCGTACAACCACCCTAAAATACAATTTGTCACTACCTATGTCGTTGTAATTTATAACTTGTTGTTTTTGTTGTTTCTGATACTTCTTTTGTTGCTACTGATTTCAATATCTCATCAAGACTTCAACCTGTAGCTGACCTAGGTTTTAGATCTATGATCTTCAACAATTTTTCTTCACAGGTCTATGACCCATACACTGTCTTCTTGCAGATGTCCACACTTTTCCCTAATGAAGCTCATGGATGTATGCACTTTTACTCCTGAAACTTGTGGATTTACAAAAATAACCAGGATCTGTAACACTTCTCCATATGTTTGGCTCCTGTAAACTTCTACAATCACTTGAATTCGTTGACTTCCACTTATTAGTTTCAGATATGATAATTAGTATCCCCATAAGTGATATTCAATTGACTTTTATCTTTTTTTTAATGAGGATATCATGATTACATGTAACTGACATGTAACTTGATAACTTTTGTTTACAGTTACTTTAATATGAAACTTGTTAACTTTTGTTTACAACTCCTTTACCTTGACATGAAACTTGTTAAATTTTGTTTACAACTCCTTTACCTTGACATGCAAGTTGTTAACTTTTGTTTATAGTTACTTAAACATGCAACTAACATGCAACTTGTTAACTTTTGTTTACAACTACTTAACTTTGACATGCAACTTGTTAACTTCTTGTTCAAGGGTTGACATAAATGACAACCAATCTTTCAACAATTCAACAAAAATTAATCTTTCAACAATTAATGACAACCAATCTTCCAACAACTAATATTTCAACAATCTCCCCCTTTGGCATTGCTGGAAACACTTAGACACAACACTTAGACATGGTTGATGGAAACATTCATTCTCATGTTGGCTGGCCCTATCTTCATGACTCTTCTCTTCATTTCCATGCCTCTATTTTTCTCTCCCCCTTTGACATTAATGGAAAAGGGTGGCTTCACCTTGGGGCTKCTCCCCCTATCTATAAGCCTTTGATATCTACTGATGTTTCTCTCCATGGTGCTTCCTCATGTAAATCTATGATATAAAGCATTAAAAACAATTCAAGTCTTTCATGATTACTGCTGCTCTCCCCCTATCTTATTGTGCAAACTTCCATGTAGATCAATGTGGGGCTGAAATTACCCCAAGTTTCTATCGAAGATACTCAAAAGTTTACCTCAGAAGAGGTTTGGTGAAGATATATGCAATCTTTTCTTTTGTCCCAACATACTATACCTTTATGTTCTTCTCTGTAACTTATTCTTGTAGAAAGTGAAACTTGATCAAAATGTGTTCCATCTTGGAATGCATCATTGGATTCTTAGAGATACTTATAGCACTGGTGTTATCACATAATATCATAATAGGCTCATCATATGCCACTTGTATGTTCTACAAAGTTTACTTCATCCAAATAACCTATGTACAACATTTTGTTGTTACAATATACTCTGCTTATGTTGTGGACAATGATACTGAAGAGTTTTTCTTGCTCAACCAGGATACCAGACAATCACCCAAGTAGAAGGTTATTCCACTTGTACTTCTTCTATCATCAACACTTCCTTCCCAAACCACATATGTGTATGCAATTAGAGATGGATCATTCCCTTTAGGATACCATAATTCATAGTCTTCTATTTCTTTGAGATATCTGAATATTCTCTTTTTTTCCATAACATGTGTTTCCTTCAGTGCTTATTGAAATATTGCAACCTGTCCAACTACTTGCATCACATCCGGTCTTGATGGAAGTAATGAAATTTTGAATTCATTATGCATGTATTTAGAAAATGTTTGACTCATCATATCATAATCACTTCCAAAAATAATTTCATCAACATAAAATTCAATTATCAATATACTATCTTGATTTGCCTTTATGTAAAGATTGTTGTATGCATTGCCTTTATTGAACCCTTGTTGTTGTAGATAACTATCCAATATTGAATATTGTAACATCCCACTCTTTTTTTCACCTGATGTGACTTATTCTTTGAGGACACTTGCGTGCAATTGATCCGGTTCATTATATGATTGTTTGCTTTGCCTATGGATTCTGATGATGAGATTGTGGATTATGATGTTATGTTATGCTATTTATGTATAGAAATGTGTTATTTACTAGTTTCTCTTGAATGTGCAGGACTCTTTACAGATTGAGGATTCCAATGGCATCGATTGACCTCCTTGGACTCCAGATCGAGTCAGGGAGTGGATTGTATATGGTTTGGCTATTTATGTTATTGCATATGTGACATATGACTGGGTATATTATGATGTTGTTTATGGATCATTGACATGTTTCATTGATGGATGCAGGTTGAAAATTTCTTGATAATCATACTCATATTAGGAGTAAAGGGGCCATGCACATCAACTCGGGATATTGAGGGAGAGGTGTGGCAACAACCCTACCACGGCCTACTAGCACTCCCGTCGTGGCTCGAATTGTAGGTTAACGATTACCTATTTCAAGAGATCGACGATGTCGTGAGGGAAGACTGAGAAAGTCGCTCATGATGATTCTAAGGGGCATGCAATAAGGCAAGTTCCTTATTCCTTAGATGCCCCTAGTCTCCCACAAGATCGCCTGACGAAGTTTTGACTCCAAGGGTTATACATCTACCAAAATAAGTCAAAAGGAGAGTGGCACCCTTGGAGCACGTAGTGCATATTGAAGGGAACATTGCATGAATGAAACATGAAAAAGGGCGAGTGGCACCCATGGAGCATGTAGTGCGTCTTGAAGGGAACGTCGCATAAATGAAACATGAAAAAGGGTGAGTGGCACCCTTGGAGCACGTAGTGCATCTTGAAGGGAACGTTGCGATTTTAAACACAAGTGAGTCAATGAAATGAGGTGCCTAGATAACAATATATTACCTTGACATGGTCAGCCTTAAAATAATTATTTATAAGAAAAGTTTATTAATTATACTTTTCCCTTAAAAAATAGATAGGCCTAGTTGAAATTAAAGCCTAGGTCTAAGTAGGATATGAGGAAAAAAAATTAATTAATCATTTAATAAAGGGGGGATGAAGAAAAATCAATTTAGAATTTAAACAAGGATTAAATTATCTAAAAAAAATTAATTGTTTTTTATGTACAAAACTTGCTAAATTCGAACTTAGACAAAAAGGGGAAATTAAATGAAAAAAGGAATGAAGAACATGTAATGGAATCTAGTTTAAAAAACTTTCCTAAATAAAACTTAACTAAGATTTAAGAAAGGTGGCATTCATTAAAGGAAATTGAGGGAATAAAGGGACATCAATGAGCGTTTTTAGGAACACTTTTAGGTGGGTGAGGGAAATTGGCAATTTAATTTAATTAATTAATTGAATTTCTGGTGCAACTAAGGGATTGGGTGACAAGTGTACGGGGGAGAATATTTCCTAATTAATTTGTAATAAAACTAATTTAATGTGAAAATGGAATGGTCACTAAGAATAACTCTATAAAATAAATGGCAGAGGATGGAAATGAATCACGATTGGTATGAGTAAGGTTATGTTGTCGAATTTTTCTTGACTGATTTTTCTTATGGGAGTTGGGATACCCAGCTCGGATAGAGAGTGGTAGTTCGACCTTGTGAGGCAATATGGGAGCTATCTTACTCCATGTTTTGTGTGCGTGGCCCCTTTCTAGCTCAGGGGGCTCAGGGGGAAGAAGAGTACCCCTAACATTGGATGGGAGGTATCGGTGAGGTCTCAATGATTAGAAAGCAAGGAGCTGGACGAAGCGCAAGCGCGAGACAACAAATTTGGTTTCTTCACCCTCGGTTAAGGTACTTTTATTATGAAATTCAAATTGTATTAAGTTTTAATCTGTATAATAGATTTCTCGTAATTTCTCCATAAGCTGATTGTATTTATAAACTTGATTCGACAAGTCCTTCAAAGATTTTATTGAAATCTAGGAGATAAATTTCTGAAAATTGTCATCATCTTGATTCCTCAAATGATTAATGGATGCTAGGATATATACACACAATGTTAATTTCTTAGTTGTTGTCAATTATTTTATATCATAGTTTAGTTAATTTATTATTTTTATAGATGTGATTTATGGAGAAATGTCTCATGTTGCATGTGGAGAAGATTGTGTATTTATATGGTTATTTTTGGGAAAAACCCTGAAGAAATGAATAACCCTTGTGATTATTGTTTCAGATTTCAATTTATGGAAACAAAACTCTGTTTACGGTGTTGTCGGAATTTTTAATTATTTTTTGTTAAACCCCATTCTCAAATCGAATTGGTAGATCCATTTTCACTATGTAGTGGTCAAAATTTTCCTGGAATGATAATTTCATGGAGGATCTATAACCACTTATAATTGTAACAATGGTACCAATTTAGATCTCCTTTGATTGTTGCCAATCAATCCACAGTCTGAGATCTTTATTGATGCAAATTTTTAGACAATGGAATTTGGAAAATATTATGATCGTTGTGTTTAGATGCTACCCTAACTTCATAAAACAAATTTAACTTAAAAAGGGGAATGCAAAATAATTAACCATGTGTAGTCAATTTATTCCACTTCTTAGAACATCGAACCTTCTTTTGTTCCTTTCCTTTATTATTGTTTATAAATTACAGTTTGATGTCTTGGACAATCAGTTACCCAAAAAGAATATGTAGCTCACACATATTTCACTGTGTAGGCGGTCCGAATTTTAATTTATGAGTTTGTTGTCATCCTTGAATAACCCAGAATTTACAAATGGAGTGATAGATTTTCCTCTTCCTGAATCCTTGATTTATTTTCTTTTATAAATTTCGATTTTATGTTGATTCACTGTAGAAATGTTGATGTCTGGAAATTTCTCCCTGTAGAGTCCTTGCAAGTGACCTCCACTTTGGATGATTGAATTTAAATATCTCTGCATGTTAACTTATTTATGGAAACTAAATTTTTGGCCTTACACTGCCCAAGATTATAAATATTATGAATTTGTCAACAGATTAAGTGTTGTCAAAGATTGTATCTCTATTCGTTGTGGATTCCTTTGTTGACCCTTAGAAAAATCCTAAAAGTTTTGGAGCGTTTTTGTTTTGCGTATTTCCTTTTTTTATTTTTAATTTCGAAGTATTTAATTTGTGGAACAATTTTTGGGGCTGCAACATTAGCTCCACCTTCCTGAGTACTTATGTGGTTATTTACTGTCCCTTCCTTCAAGCTCAACCATTCTTGAACTCTATTCGCTGCCTGTAAAATTAAATTCGAATTTCCAAGAAATTTAGTTCCATTTCGAGGCCCGAATGGAGGGATGGATCAAGGGCGGGATTAGGTGTCATAATAAGTTCCATATGAAAAATGTCTCTCTTTCAATTTGGTGTCTTAACTTGTTCGTGTCTAGTTTCCCCTTTTTCTTCCAGTTAATTGTTGTAATGATTTCCAGCCTTAAAAACAATGGTAACATCGTAGAGTAGAAGGGTGAGTCTAATTTGTTGACTGGATGGATGTATACAAAATCACTCACCTCTTACTTGTTTCTACCCCTTCTTGGCAGACCCTACAACCATTTATTGTCCCTTCCTCTAAGCTGTACAATTATTAAAAATCGTTTTTGTTGCACACAAATATTTTAATTTAAATTGTTCAGAATTTTAGTGCCGGATGGAGGACCGGATGAAGGTCTGGATGGAGGAATGGATTAAGGTCTGGTTTGAGGATCGGATTAAGGTCTGGATTTAAATCTAAATCATTTTTCACCGGTTCAGGGGTTGGAATAACTTCCAGAACTCTTCCTTTGGACTCTTAACTCGGAATTGTAGCTTAACTTCTATTATCTGTTAATTGTTACGTCGAATTGGTTATTTGTTAACTACTTTAATGAATTTGAGAATAGTAATGAAAACTTTTATGGATGAATGCTTTATGGTCTTCCTTTAATTCCTTTAATGGATATGTGAGCCTTCAAATTTTTATTTACTGCATTATGATGATTTTATGAGTTTTTAAAATGGGTACATGACGAAGGATAGCATGTTAATTTATTGTATTGTTAAGCATGGTTGATGTCCTTATAGTTATTAGTTGGATATGTAAGATAACTTGATGTCCTTACGTGGCAGGTGATGATTAATATTCTTATGGATTCCTTAGATCTGAATTTTTCATAGACTCGTTGATTGTAATTACACTTATGATTATTAATTCTTATGTAGCACTGCCTTATACGAATTTCACTTAATCATTACTTGAAGGATGGATTGAGTAGAATAGATTAGTCCCTGCACTTGATGAATTATGTTGATGTATGACTGAAATTCTAGTCTAGATTTATGAGATGTGTTTGATTAAGGGGGGATGTAGACACCTCCTTGTTCCTCAAAACAGTCGCCAGCCTTGAGACCTTAAATGGTTAAAATGAATTGGAACCTGGGCTTGAGCATTGCTTATGTGTCTTGGAGGTCCTAACCTTGAAAGGTAGGTTGGGCGGGTAGTATGTTATGTGTTTCTTGTGGTTATCTTTATGGTATTTATGATTCATTATGTTATCTTATGTTTCCGTAGAGATATCTGAGGATGGTCCTTATGAGATGCATGGAATGTTAAGATTTTTATTGTTAATTCATCAATATATGTATCATTATTCATTGCAATGTTATGCCAACTTATGTTGTGCGAGTTTTTTAATGTGTTAATACTTTTTCATTAATATGTCAAATGATGTGCCAATGATTTCATTATTAATTGTGATGTTTATTTCCTAATGAAAAAAAAAATTGACCCATCGTACATCACTTGGTTATCATAATGGAGGGGTCATTACAGATACCATGCTTTGTCCATATGTCATAAAACTTTCCATGATTCAACTACTCAACTGCATACAATGTTGACCCATCTATCACTATACGATTATGAAAGATTATTTTCCGCATCTGATCATCACATATTCCTATTTCTCATACTAAATCTGTAATTCATCCTCAAACCTGTAATTAATATATCCCATCCTGGAAAGTGTGTCAATGAATATCTACATGGGAATAATGCTTCTTAATATGTAAATCAAACTCTTCATTTCTGAAACAATATGTACTGAAAATATCCCTTCCTAAATGCATGTGTGGAATGAACCTCTGCAAAATCATGAACTTCTACTTGTGTAACTACCAGTTGATACCTGCATAGGAATGTGGTCTAAACATTGCTTCCCAAAAAAACAAACTGTGTCTATGTACTCTTTTCATCAAACCACTCTGAAAACTAAATGTCCAAAATATTCAAACACTTCAAACTACTCGAAGGACAATTATCTGATCTGTAGAGATACTGCATAGACTCCCATTGTTCAATATTCATATTTACTAGGAGTCTCCAAGTCAGATGGCTCAAAAAAATGGAGGAATTCCCCATCATGTTGAGTAATATTCCTCATCATCTGTAGATTCATCATCTTCCTGAGTTGTGACATCTTCCACTTTTCTTGTGGATTCATCATCTTTCTGAATTTCAACATTTTCCTCTCTTCATGTAGTTTCATCCTAATATTGCACTACTACAAGCCTTGTGCATATGATCTCTGGAACATGTTCTTCATTCATCTGATCTTCTTGGTTCTTTTTTTTTCTCCAAACTTTCTCATATCCACCATCAATGTTTTCCTTCATGGAAGGATCTATCAAGCTTCTACAATTTCGAGCTATATGACCATAATTGTGGCATTTGTAACATTCAATATTGGAAAGAGACACATAACCATGTCTTTATTTCTTCAGAGTTACAAACCTATTCTTGTCACCTGTCATATTCTTTGAACAACCACTGTCAACATATCAATCACTTTTTTTGTGTTGGGCTTGTAGATCAAGCGGGCATTGATTCTGCTTTATTTTCCATATCTCTTGTGGTTCCTATATATGAATGTTAATATCCTACTGTGGTTCCCTGGGTGGAATAGTCAATATGAAATTCCTCGCTATGTGTCCAAAATTGTTGCATTTGTAACATTCTACTTCATTGCTCAATAAGCCCAAAAAAAATTGTTTTCTATTGTATGATTCATAATATCTTCTAGGATAACTATTATTTAAGTATCTTTCATAGTTTCTTTTGTTCTTGGCATCGTCTTTGCAGTTTACAACTTTATGTCCAAAATTATCACAATTAAAACAATGACCATACAATAACCTTTGATATGTGGGAGTAGATGATCTTCTTTGCAATGCACTCCTTCTGAATTCGTCTTCTTCAGTCTTCTTTATTTCTAGAATGTTCTTATTTGGGGGCTTGAATTAGTCCTTCTTGACAAAATCTCTGACAATCTCTGCATAGCTTCTTTGTTTTTCTTCCCGCTTTGTTGTCTTAGAGATCTATCCTTTCTCATTCTGTACTTGATTGTATCATATTCCATATCTGTCATTTGATGGTATTTGACAACTGATGATTTGATCCAATATTTTGGTTCTCTTCTACTTCATATCTTTCTTTTGAAGATCTTTCCTTAAAGGGACTATTTCTGCTTCCAAGCTTCCAATCATTTTATCCTTTTCTTCTAACTTGATTCTAAGTACTTCTTCAATTCTATTGTCTTCTTCTATTTGAATTTTTAGATTCGTTATCATCTTCTCGTTTTCTTCAGAGTTGGAATTCTGAGATCCCTCTTTCATTTTCTATTCTTCCTTGAGTGACTTGTTTTTATTTCTTTCTTTGCTAAGTTCTTCTAATGCACTGATTAGCTCTGCTCTGAGATTGAATTAACCTTCTTCTTTGGAATCATATTCTACTTCCATGAAGATTACTTTTCTGAATCACTATCACTATCATTATCCTCATCATCTAATGAGGAACTGTCCTCCTTTGAATATAAACTTTTCTTGAAGAATTTCCTTTTGTTTCTTCTCTTGTTTCCCTTTTGTTATTTATTTTCCCTATTAGAAGCTTCTTCTTCATCACTATATTTATTCTTATGGGGAAATTTAGAAGCAAAATGACCAATACCACCAAAATTAAAACATTTCAATGGAATCATCCCTTTATAATTGTCGGTTCCTTTCTTTAATTTCCTTACGAAGCTAGCCATCTCTTCATCTTCGTCTAAATCATCACTACAACTGCAACCTGGTTTTTACTTTTGCTTGTTCTTCTTCGTTGTCTTCTTGGATGCCTTGAAAGTTTCTTCCTTCATGAATGGGTTCTCTTGTTCTATTGTCATTTCATACACTATAAATATTCCATGTATCTTGTCCATGCTCAATGTATCGATATATGCCCTTTCTTCTAGGGATGATATTTTAGAATCAAATCTCATAGGAAGATAAATCAATAGCTTTTGAACAACCATTGATTCATCAAATTCTATTCCTAGTCCCTTAATAGTGTTAACTATTTCATCCACTCGTAGAAGGTAGACTGCAATGTCTTCATCTTCCTTCATCTTCAATTTTTCAAACTTATCTTTGAATATTTGAAGCTTAGCTCCCTTAACTTTGGCATCTCCTTCATAAATCTTTTGGAGTTTATCCCAAAGATCATTTACACTGTTAGAATGCATAACCCTGAAAAATACTGAATCAAATAGAATGCTGATAATAGTACCTTTAACCTTTGATATGTTTTTGTTGAGTTTCTTTCCATCTATGTTGGTTGGAGGAGTGGATGGTGCTTTGATCCAGATTATTTTCAACACGAAATGAGAGAAGAGATATAACACCGATATATATATATATATATATATATATATATATATATATATATATATAGAAAGAGAGCCAATAAAATAACATAGATATATCATATATATAACAATATGCACATATATACAGTAATACACAATTTCTATTAATGAGAGAAATGTACAAAACTGTATAAATACAGAGTGAAAGACTCGCTAGAATGGTGGCATCTTATCTCTGAGAAGAGATGTGATGACTACTCTTATTCACAAGAAGATGATTTTACAATTAGTCTCCAAAGGTATTTTTATCATAAATAAAATGCAAAACCCTAACCCCTGAAGATGAAAAGCCAATAGTTGTGTGGACTCTGTTTAGGGTAGTTTGGTGTATCAACGTCTTGAGGGTGTAACTTTGGCATACAATCTCTATTTGGGGTGCACAATAGCTCATTGGAAAGGTATCGTTCATGAGATTTATTTTTGGGGATCAATTAGAGCCTTATGCTATCATTTAGGTGCTCAATCCAAAAAACCTTCATTTAGGCCCTCAAAATGGCCTCAAAATTTTAGGAACCGAAAAACTACTAAAAATAGTAAGTTTCTAGAAAATTGTTTTGAGACAGTTGGAATAGGTGGGTGGCCACTGATATCCACCTGGATCATGATTTATACCCATATACTAGTAATTTCCAAACATCAAATCCATGTGCATGTAAAAAGGTTTTCATCCTTTTATTCTAGAAGGTATAGTTCTGACCGTCAAACACTGGTGTTCCAATCTTAGCGTATTCCATTATCTCCTTCTAGTGGTTAGACTGCTTCCTAAAGGACTTGCTCTGATACCAATTTTTGGAATACTAAGAGGGGGGTGTGAGTTAGTATGACAACAATTAGCACTTTTAATCACAATATAAAACCTCCAATAATTTTCAATAATTTCTCATTAGCATTCAATATATCATCAACACCATAATTCAATGCATAAACATCACATAAACATAGTACACCAGAATTTTAGGTAGAAAAACAATGCGGGAGAAAACCACATAATGATTTTCTTATTTATCAAAGAGTACATTCATTGGAAGGACCAAATTCCTATTTCTCCAGCTACAACTGTGATCC
>ML781634.1:249248-307259 GCA_009831015.1 Picea engelmannii | reverse complement strand
CCCTTCACTGCTTCACATTCCTTTGGCTGTACCACTTCCTTTCCATGGATTCAACAACATGCTGACCATGAAGTCTCAGAGCTTTGTGGCACTAAGAACACAAGTATTCTCTCAAGGAGTTGACAAGCACCCATTAATCCAGTGCATAAGGAAACCTATCCCAAAACATCCCCCTATCTAGTATGAACCTTTTCCAAGACAACAGAAGGGTAAAAGCACACCCAAACCACCAACTGTTTACAAGGTAACATGTACAATAGCTTGTAGATCCCAACTTCCTCAAGTTCAGCTCAAAAACTTGGAATGCAGTTATCCATTTCCACGTGCTCACTCCTTGACATGGCATGAAACTTCAATGAATTATTAACCCCCCAAAAATAACTAATTCCAAGTCTTAATTATTCATTCAAATAACATGACAAGTGGCACATGAATAACCACATTTCCCTCTCTTGGCAACTCGTCCCACCTTTTTGGACTTAGGATCAACAATAAAAAACATAACTTTAGGCTTGGAATTTTAGGAATATTTTTAATATTCCTTGTCCTATCCCACTAGATTAATCCCCTTTGATAATCCCTTAGCCCCATTTCCCTCTCATGGATTCCTATCCCCCCATACTCATATGTCTCAGGTCTGCAACAGTGATGTATTTTATTAAAATACAAAGTGATATTACAATTTACAAATCTTGGCTCACCAGCCTATATGAAAAATTATACATACATATATCTAGTTACCACTTGGGGATATTCCATTACCTTCCCCCTTATTTTATGCACTATCCTCAATGCATTATACACACTACTCATTCCAAAAATGTTCAAAAAATTCAAAAAATATGTGGGTACTCCTCTTGCATGGCATCCTCATGCTCCCATGTAGAATCTTCAAGACTTTAATAGGTCCACTGGACCTTTGCCAATTCTATTGATCGATTCTAGAGAAACTTGATTTTCCTATCCAATATGAACATAGGATGAACTCAAAAGTCTCCCTCTTGTTCCACCTAAAACATAGTCCAATTAATTGCATGGTTAGCATCAAACACATATTTCTTAAGCAAAGGCACATGCAATACATTATGTATGCACATGGATGAAGGTAGTTCAAGAATGTATGCAACATTCCCAATCCTCTCCAGGATTTTTGAATGATCCACAATATCTTATTTCCAGCTTTGGATAGATTCCCAATCTAAGTGAGCTCTTCTTGGATTTCATTTTCAAGAAAACATGCTTGCCACTCTGAATTCTCTGTGTGTTGTGCCTTTTTCTTGAGCCCTACTTCCTTTTAGTGATCTTGTTCCCAAGTTCCTTATTCATGTCTTCATTCTTCAATGGTAAGGATCTTGATCTATTTTCACAAAGTTTCCATTGACAAAAATTTGGCTCACTGTCCTTTCTAACACACCCTCATGATTCTATCCACCATGCCATATGCATTCTTGAGTTTCCTCTTCCTTGTTGCACTCACCCTCCATGCTTAGGCATATCTTTCTACTACACAGTCCCTTGAAAATCCATTTTTCCAACGATTTCACATGCAAGGAGAGCTCCCACTAATCACCAACTTCCATTAACGATCTACACCATGTGGAAATCATAGGGTTGCAGTGTCCTAATAGTATCCTTCTTCCCGATATTTTCATTTTCAATAGCCATCATCTCATAGAAGATAGAAGGATTCCATTACCAATATCTTTAAACAACATTTTATCATCCTTATTTTTCTTCATACGAATGGTTATCAACAACAACAACATCATCAACACTTTCAAACATGTAATAAACTCCCCTTTTCTTGGGCACACATCCATGATTAAAAACTTTCAACTATCATAACCTCGTTATTTTGTATATAAGAATATACCATTCCTAGTCTACACCATATTATATGCATTCTCAAACATTCCACATGTACTAATGCACATCTATATGCACCAAAACACATTCTCAACATGCCCATCAGTGCACATGAATTCTAGCATTTTGTTCTATATATGGATATCCAAACGGCCATATCATAATTGTATCCACCTTTGTTATCATTTTCATATTTCTTTGCTATCCTTCATTGTTCCCAAATCTCACTGGATTCATGTAGACCTTTGTACTCTTATTGTAATCATTATGCATAATTTCTCACTTCCATGAGCACTTTCTAGCTAAATAACACTTGGCCATGTTACATTTTTTAAACATTACATCTTATTGTCATAAAATATTCAACATCCACCTGCTTTTTTGGATCAATATCACTCAACTTTTACTTTGAAATGAACTCAACATTCTCTATATGCATTGACAACACCCTTTCATTTCTATCATCCTTCCTTGAGTACTGTAATATACTCCAACTAGCTCGACATCCACCTTATGATATCTTCTCCCACTAGATCAAGTTATTCTTGGACTTTGATCTGTCCTAGAATCTACAATTTTATGGAATACCCCTCATTGAAGTCTAATTATATCCTTTGAGAAAAATTGTACACATAATACATTTCCTTACGCATCTATGACATTCTTTAGAGTGCACGAGATCCTCATCAATTCACCCCTAAAATGATTACACATGTACCATGATTCCATTGCACTACTCTGATAAAAATTAGTGGATGTACTGCTCAAATTCTTCATAATATGATCCCTTGAGATGATTCACCTCACTTTCACATATGCATAATGTCCCTTTTGATCAAGGTAATAGCTTCTTGGATTCCTAATCTTGCATGATCAAACTTGGATTTAATATATCTCAATTTTTCATTTCTGGCCTCTGTTCATCTTATGAATAAACCTTGACATAACACCCCTTCTTTAAGTGTCTCTGATCATCCTTAAACCAAGTTTCAAACCCTTCTACCTGCTATTCAAACCAACTTTCATGTTTCCATGCTTTGCATCTCCATGTGTATCCACTACACATGCAATATCATGAATTGTAGATGGTCTTTCTTAGTCAACATCCAAATTTGATATGTACATTTTTCATCTAAACTTCCTTTAGTTCTGGTGTACGCATCCTATAAGGAGTATTGGACACTAGTGCAACTCTAGGCATCCAATTAATAGAGAAATCAGTGTCTCTCCTTGGTGGAAAATCTTGTATTTCACCCAAAACATCTTCAAATCTTTTAGGAATGCATAGTCTTCAAGGTTTGTCACCTTATCTTTGGATACCTCTTTCATATGAGATGCAAATTTTTGGCATTCCTTCCTAAAAGGAATGTCACAACTACAAGGCTGAAATTTCTCTGATTGATATTGCTCTTGGAATACCCTAAATTGTTCTCAAGTTCCCTTCTTCATCAAGACACGTGAATTCCTTGTTATAATAGTCTAGGATAACATGATGCTTTTCCAACCAATCCATACCAATTAGGTATACATATGAACCTAAAAGAATTATTTTCAAATCTTCCCTTGTGATAATTCCATTCATGTGCAATGGAAAATCCTTAACCAACTCATTAATTCTTCTATTAGCCCCTGTAGCTAGCTGAACCAACCAAGATTTCCCATGATTTCTTATTTGTAAATGAAATCTCTCAAACATCTTAGGATCTATGTAACTATGGCTATCTCTTGAATCAATTAAATTTTCTATAGAAAAATTGTTAAGCTTACCTTCAACTTCAATCATATGATATTGAAAATGATGCAGGAGCATCGCCAGCAAGTGTAAGTGGAGGACAACTGGATATACACCAACACGCATTTTGAAGACATTTTGAAATTTAAAGGATGGCACATTAATGTAATATATAAAAATATACAATTGCTCTTAAATTTTTTGGGGATTGTAATGCAGATCTTGAGCGTTGCTCTCATCTGCCAGTTGTAGGTATTTAATGTAATCAATGTAAAGTAGTTGTAGTTTTTAATTTCAATAAGATAGCTTAAGGTTGTAGGAGGGGAAAACTCAAGAGGAATCCCTCATAGATGCATTGTATTATCATCCTCATTGTAATTAAGTTGTAGAGAAAGAGTGCATAGGAGGAGAGAAGAGCAGAGATTGTAGAAGTTGTATGAGAAGATAGTTGTTGTTGTTGTAGACCATGTACATAAGCACTTGGATTAATATAATAATGCTTTGATCAAATTTCAAGGTGTTTTATGGTTACTGTATGCATCTATTGAATGGTATGTTTACAGTTTATTTTTAGTCTTTGTTATGCATTTTTTTCAATGCCATGTGTATGTGATTTCATGCTGAATGTATGAAGTCCATGAGAATACTATGAGTTTCAATTGTTTCTCTTCCTGATAATTCCTACAAGGAGTGCAGTGAAAGTCCACAAGGAGTGCGTTGACTATTTCTGAGTTTTATCTCAGAAAAACTCAAGAGAGATACCATTGATATTATATTTGCAGAAGTGCAGGTATAGCACAGAGTCGTGCAAGGTGTGTGCAGGTTGAGGAGAGTCTTAGAATTTTCCAACCCAAGTGAGTGGTTGAAGAACTTCTTTCGCAAGGAGTGTGCAGAGTTGGAATCGTCAAAAAACCAAAGGTTGTTGTGGAAGCCGCAAAGAGTGCGCGCAGGATTCCTTAGAGTCCTTGAGATTGCAGCGAAGACCAAGCTCAGGAAGGATAGAGACTTGGATAATTTCAAAGGAAGGACGAGGTTTGGAGTCACCTCGCAGAACCAAACTCAAAAGGGTTGATGCTGAGTCATTTGACTAAGAGTCATTGAGAACCTGAACAGATGGTTGGAATTCCTGAAGGGAGAAGACCGATTTTCCATGGGCCGTTGGATCCAATAGATCTATGAGAACGATAAGGGCGAGAGTTTTTCAAAACTCGTAAGCTCAGGAGAAATAGTATCCGTCAGATATGAAGGAGGGTGAGTCGTTGATTTGGCACTCTAGAATATCAATATTTTGGAAGTCGGGAGTGTGGAGGAAGCTATAACTCGGAGTTCGCGAATCACGAAATCCTGACGCGATCTGGACCGTCGGATCATGGGGGAATCATGATAGTTGATATAAGGTGAGGAAGTCGCGAGTTCAAATATGGGGAAAGGGAGAAAATCTACATCATGAGTTCCCGATACGCAAAATCCTGATGCGCTCGGAGGTGTACCATAGGGTTTGACTGGAGGTCATATGGTAGAAGAATAAGGAAGGAGCTAGGGACGATTAGCCCTATTTCAGTGTTTCAAGAATCAGAGGAGTCGAGGGGACTTGAAATAGAAGTCCAAAAATCGAAAAACACGAAGTGCCTTTTTTTGGGCTCATTGTCATTGTTGGTGGTCACGTGGAGAGGAGACTTACTCCTAGTGCTTATTCACACGGGTGTATTTTCATAAGAAGGACCTGTGGATTTGTTTTCGTGAAGGTTCCAGTTTGGAACAAGGAGCCATTTCGGCTCAGAGGAGTTAAAGATCCATAGACCGGGAGGTCAGCAGACCCTGCTGAGGTAGGGGCTTTGTGTCAGGTGGTATCAGAGTAGAAAACTATTGTTTTATGTAAAGATAAGACAGAGGACAATTTTGATTTAAATTCTGTGTGGTGGAATTTGAAACAATTTCGCCAAGAAGACGTCCAGAAAGAAATTTACCCGATCCAGTCGTGGAAAGGGAAATGAGAGAATTTCATGCTTGGTTAGATGCTATGGAGACAACACAGAGACAAACGCCTGATACTAGATATATCAGTGAGGCAAAAAGTGAGAATGAAGAAGGAGCATAAAAAGTTGTAGATGAATATGTTGCCAGAGAAAAGCTGGACATCCTGATGTATGAAGGCAACTTGGATGTTGAGGAGCTGCTAGATTGGTTTAGAGCTCTAGATAAATACTTCGACTATGAGGATATTGAAGAAGATAAGAAGGTTAATCACATAGTCACTAGACTGAAAGGACATGCAACACTGTGGTGGGATGAACTGCAGGCTAACAGGCATTGCAAAGGAAAATAAAGAATCAAAAGTTGGGATAGAATAGTAGCCAAGATGAAATCCAAATTCATACCCAGAGATTACCAAATCAATCTATTTCGAAGGATGCATAATTTGAGACAGAAAGGGATGAAAGTGAAGGAATACATTAAGGATTTTTACAAACTTAACATCAGAGCTGGTCATAGAGAGAGTGATCATGAAAAGGTTGCCAGATATATGAATGGCCTGAGATATGATATTCAAGACGAGATGAGCATGGTGACAATCAGAAATGTAGAAGACGCTTATCAGGTCACTCTGAAGGTAGAAGAGAAATTTGCCCGAAAACAAGGTCAACAAGGCAGAGGTAGAAGTCAGAGTAGAGGCAAAGAAATTGCCCAGTACAGAGTACAAAATCCCACGGATGAAGAGAAGAAAACTCATAACCACCCAGAAAGGGGAGGAAGTTCACAAGGAAGACAATATGCCAACATAAATACTTTTCCTCGAGAAAGAGGAATATGAAGAGGTAGAGGAGGTGAAGTAAAGTGTTTTGTCTATGGAAATATAGGACATAAGTCTTGGGAATGTCCCTATAGAAAGAGATATGGAGGAGGCGAAGCTCACATTTTAGAAGCGTAAAAGAGAAATGTTGAGGAAGAATATGCAGAAGGTGGAAGATCCTTGATGATGAGGAAAATTCTCTTGAATCCAGAGAAAGAGATGGAGAATCCAGTCTAGAGGAACAATTTGTTTAGGACTGCTTGCAAAACCAAATATAGGGTATGCAAGGTGATAGTTGATAGGGGAAGCACACATAATCTAGTATCCACAAAGATGGTGGAGAAGCTAGAATTGGAGACGGTTTCACATCCGAGTCCATATAAAGTTTCATGGTTGCAAAAAGGACATCAGGTAACAGTCACCAAACAATGTTTAGTTTAATTTAAGATAGGGGGTTATAGAGATGAGATATTATGTGATGTAATTCCCATGGATGTCTGTCATCTTTTGTTGGTAAGGCCTTGGCAATATGACAGAAATGTTATTCATGACGGAAGAAAGGACACTTACACCTTGGAGAAGAATGGTAGGACACATAAGTTGTTGCCAATTGAATACAAGAAGGTGAACGAAGAAGCAAGCAATACTATACTTCTCATGAGTGGGAAGAAACTTCTGGATGAAGTCAAGAAAGATCAAGAAATGCAATTTGTTTTGGTTAGAAAACCTAGATTCATCTTGACTAGTACCTCAATAGATGATATACCTAAGGAAATTCAGGAACTGCTGGAGAATTTTGTTGATATAGTGGTGGACAATTTGCCTTGTTTGTTGTCGCCCATCAGGAGTATAAGTCATCAAATTGACCTTATACCAGGAGCGATTTTACCAAACAAAGAAGCATACAGATTGACGCCATAGGAGAATGAAGATGTTAAGAAGAAAGTCCAAGATTTGATGGACAAAGGGTTGATTAGAGAAAGCTTGAGTCCATGCGTTGTACCAACAATGTTAAGTATGAAGAAGGATGGTGGATGGAGAATGTGTATAGACTCGAGAGCGATAAAAAAAATCACCATCGGGTATAGATTTCCTTTACCCAGAATGGATGACTTGATGGATTTCTTGAGTGGGGCAAAGTTGTTTTCAAAAATTGATTTGAAAATTAGATATCATAAGATTAGAATAAGGGAAGGTGATGAATGGAAGGCAACATTCAATATGAATGAAGGGTTGTATGAATGGCTTGTCATGTCGTTTGGCTTGACGAATGCACCAAGTACTTTCATGGGATTGATGAATGAAGTCTTGAAGGATTTTATTGGAAAGTTTGTAATTGTGTATCTTGATGATATACTGATCTTCAGTAAGACTGAGGAAGAACATTTGAGGCATTTAACTCTAGTAATGAGGAGGTTGCAACAAGAGAAGTTGTTGATAAATCTAAAGAAGTCGTCTTTCATGAAGACAAAGAATATTTATTTAGGTTTTGTGATCTCTTAGAATGATTTGAAGATGGATCCTGAGAAGGTAAAAGCGATCAAAGAATGGCCGTCGCCAAGAAATATCTTTGAATTTAGAAGCTTCCAGGGACTAGCCAGTTTTTACAGGAAGTTCGTCAGAAATGGATTTGTGCATCAATGATGGACACAGTCAAGAAAAGACATAAATATTTTCATTGGATAGAGGAAGCGGAGAAAAGTTTCAAGTTGTTGAAATAAAAGATAATTGAACAACCAGTTCTGGTCCTACTAGATTTCAGTAAAACATTTCAAGTGAGATGTGACGCAAATGGATTTGCAATTGGAGCAGTCTTAAATTAAGACAATAGACCAGTTGCATACTTCAGTGAGAAATTAAATGAGGCCAAAAGAAATTACTCCACTTATGATAAAGAATTTTATGCATTCATACAAGCGCTGAAGAAATGGAGGCACTACCTAGTTCCAAAAGAGTTTGTTTTGTATAATGACAACCAGGCCTTATAGTTTATAACCAGACAGGAGAAACTGAACCTGATACATGCAAAATGGGTTGAATTTATGCAAAAAAATTCTTTTTTATAAAACACATTTATGGAAATTCTAACAAGGTTGTTGTTGCATTGAGCAAGAAATGTTTGATTCTGCAGGAGTTTCGAGTGAAAACCTTAGGTTTTGATAGCCTTAAGGAAATGTACAGAGATGATTCAGATTTCAAGGATGCTTATGAAGCATGCGAGAATCCTATTTTAAGGGACAAGAGATAATGGATTGAATATTTAATTCAGGATGTATTGTTATTCAAAGGAAATCAGTTGTGTATCCCGAAGAGTTCTATGAGAGAAAACCTTTTGAAGGAAAAGCATAGTGGAGGATTGGTTGGACATTTCAGCCATGATAAAAAATTTGTGAAACTAAACAATTTGTATTATTGGCCAGAATTAAAGACAAATGTGCAGAAATTTGTCAACAGATGTAGAATCTGCGAGCACACAAAGGGGAAAAGAAAAAATATTGGGTTGTATCAACCATTGCCAATACCAGAGAGGTAATGGGATGCAGTAAGAATGGATTTTGTGTTAGGACTGTCGAGGAAACAGAGGGGTTGTGATTCCATGTTCATGGTAGTCGATAGATTTTCCAAAATGAAACATTTTATTTCGTGTTAGAAAACCATTGATGCAACACACATTGCAAACCTGTTTTTCAAAGAAGTTGTTCGACTTCATGATTTACCCAAGAGTATTGTTTCAAACAGAGATACCAAATTTGTTGGTCATTTTTGGAAGACATTATGGAAGAAGCTGGGAATGAATTTATATTTTATCTCAGCATATCACCCTCATAAGAATGGGCAGACTGAGGTGGTAAATCAAAGTTTGGGGGACTTATTGAGGAGTTTAGTTATTGAACATCAAAGTCAGTGGGATCAGATTCTTCTACAAGCAGAATTTTCATATAATGACTCACATAATAGGAGCACAGGACAGAGCCCATTTCAGATAATGTATGGAATGCAGTCGAGAGGAGTATCTGAGTTGAGAGACTTAGAGCAGAGCGAGTTCAGAAGTGCTAGAGCAGAAGATTTTGCAGCAGAGATGCAAGAGCTCCATAGTAAGATTAAAGATCGGTTGCAAAGTTCCAACCAGGAATACAAGCACAAAGAAGATCAACAAAGAAGAGAGCTTCAATTCGAAGTGGGAGATTTAGTCTTAGCACACCTCAAAAAAGAAAGGTTCCCAAGAGGAACATACAATAAGATGAAAATGAAGAAGATAGGGCCATGTAAGATTTTACAGAAATTTGAGGCAAATGCTTATGAGATAGAATTTCCAGATGATGTGGGCATATCACCCATATTCAACGTAGTAGATCTGTATCCTTACAGAGAAGATGAAATGTCAGGAATAGAGAATCAGAAGGAAATTCAATGGGTCAAACAAATTTTTGTAGCTGAAGAGCTGCAGATGGAAAATACCATTGATCAGAGAGTTAGCAAGAAGACCCATAAGAAGACGTACTTTGAATATTTAGTAAAGTGGAAGGGACACCCGATTGAAGATGCCAGTTGGGAAAGTGAAGAAAATATATAGAAACATGGAAAGATGGTGCAAGATCTCATGGACAGGAGTCCATGAAGTTTTCATCCAGAGGAGTATGATGCAGGAGCATTGCCAGCAAGTGCAAGTGGAGGACAATTGGATATACACCAATGCGCATTTTGAAGACATTTTGAAATTTAAAGGATGGCACATTAATGTAATATCTGAAAATATACAATTTCTCTTAAATGTTTTAGGGATTGTAATGCAGATCTTGAGCGTTGCTCTCATTTGTTGGTTGTAGGAAATTAATGTAATCAACGTAAAGTAGTTGTAGTTTTTAATTTCGATAAGACAACTTAAGGTTGTAGGAAGGAAAAACTCAAGAGGAATCCCTTGTAGATGCATTGTATTATCATCCTCATTGTAATTAAGTTGTAGAGCAAGAGAGCATAGGAGGAGAGAAGAGAAGAGATTGTAGAATATGTATGAGAAGATAGTTGTTTTTGTTGTAGACCATGTACATAATCACTTGGATTAATATAAGAATGCTTTGATCCAATTTAATGGAGTTTTATGGTTACTGTATGCATCTATTGAATGATATGTTTACATTTTATTTTTAGTCTATGTTATGCATTTATTTCAATTCCATGTGTATGTGATTTCATGTTGAATGTATGAATTTTGTGAGACGAGTAGAGTTTCAATTGTTTCTCTTCCTGAGAATTCCTGTAAGGAGTGCAGTGAAAGTCTGCAAGGAGTGCGTCGATGATTTCTGAGTTTTATCTCAGAAAAACTCAGGAGAGATACCATTGATATTATATTTGCAGAAGTGCAAGTATAGCATAGAGTTGTGCAAGGTGTGCCCAGGCTGAGGAGAGTCTTAGAATTTTCCAACCCAAGTGAGTGGTTGAATAACTTATGTCACAAGGAGTGCGCAGAGTTGGATTTGTCAAAAAACCAAAGGTTATTATGGAAGCCGCAAAGAGTGCGTGCAGGATTCCTTAGAGTCCTTGAGTTTGCAACGAAGACCAAGCTCAGGAAGGATAGAAACTTGGAGAAGTTCAGAGGAAGGATGAGTTTTGGATTCACCTCGTAGAACTAAACTCAAAAGGGTTGATGTTGAGTCATTTGACAAGGAGTCATTGAGAACCTGAATGGACGGTTGGAATTCTTGAAGGGAGAAGACCGATTTTCCGTGGGTCGTTGGATCCAGTAGATCTGTGGAAAGGATAAGGGCGAGAGTCTTTCAACAATCGCAAGCTCGGGAGAAATATTAGTTGTCATATATGAAGGAGGGTGAGTCGTTGATTTGGCACTCTGTAATATCGACATTTCAGAAGTCAGGAGTGTGGAGGAAGTTGTAACTCAGAGGTCACGAATCGCAAAATCCCGACGTGATCTGGACCCTCAAATTGTGGGGGAATCAAGACCATTGATCTAAGGTGAGGAAGTCATGAGTTTGGATATCGGGAAAAGGGAGAAAATCTACATCGTGAGTTCTCGATACGTGAAATCCCGACGTGCTCAGAGGTGGACCCCAGGGTTTGACTAGAGGTCATATGGTAGAATAATAAGGAAGGAGCTAGGGACCATTATCCCTATTTCGGTGTTTCGAGAATCAGAGGAGTCGAGGCGACTCGAAGCGGAAGTCCCAAAATCATGAAACATGAAGCACCTTTGTTTGGGCTCATGGTCACTGTCTGTGGTCACGTGGAGAGGACACTTACTCCTAGTTCTTATTCGCACGGGTGTAGTTTCATAAGAAAGACATGTGGATTTGTTTTCATGAAGGTTCCAATGTGGACCAAGGAGCCATTTCGGCTCAAAGGAGTTGAATATCCATAGACCGGGAGGTCAACAGAACCTGCTAAGGTAGGGGCTCTGCGTTAGAAAATCAACTTTCCTATTGTCCAAGGTTTCCTAGATCCTTGGCATGCTTCCTTTCATTTCTTCAACTGTACCAACCCCCTGAATATTATGAATATTCTTTCTTATTTCTCCCTTGTGAGGGAATTCTCTAATCATATAATTTCCTAAATATCCCCAACTTTTTATGGGTTGTTGTTTTGGCCTCTTCACTAAGGACTCAGTCATCTTGGACTCATTTTGTGCTAGTGGTTTTTGAGAACCATTTCTGATAGATCTAAGATTATACCTCGTATTTATTTTTTCCCTCTTTCTTTTCTTTTTTTCATTCCAATCCTTTCTTGAATCTGATTCTTTATCCATATCATGTTTCAAGATTCTCTTGAACTTTGCAACAACATATTGTTGATGTGTTTATGATCATATTTTTCTCCCATAATTCTCTCAATATCCTCCTTGTGAATCAAAACATCTCTTTGCAGACTTCTTATTGTCTCCACTAGATCAATACTTTTTGTTTTTCCTTCTCTATGCTCATTGAATTCAGTCTCAAAATTTCCCAAGCCGACATTCATATCCATGACTTCATCCTCCCAAGTATCCTCTATCTCACTGATCTTCATACTGCATTGTTCTTCCTGTAACCTTAATTTTGCACAATGTGTAGCCAATAGAAAATTGTTATATTAGACATAAAAAAAAATTGGAAAAATCACACATCCTTTGCAATCCTTGAAGGTCACCAAATGCCTTATTTTTCCTTGCTAAAGAGATTTTCTACCCATCTCTGAAATTTGGGTGAAAATATTGAATCTTCTCTTCCTTATCTTTCCATTGGCTATTCTTTTTCTCATTTTTGAAGATTGAGAAGGAAGTTATAACTTCATGAAGTTACAACTCTTTCCCATACTTAGACAAGAAATTTTAAAATATTTGTCATAGTCATAGTATTTCTAACATGGAATGATACTGACGTGGCATGCCATGTGTCAGCTGATGTGGCATCTATATCCATGTGTCCAGCTCCATGACTGACCCTCCATCTCTTTGGCAACATGGCCCTACCCCCTCATCCTCCAGACCTTCTTCTCTCTCTCTCTCTCTCTCTCTCTCTCTCTCCTCGATTGGACCCACCTGTACTTTTATTTTTTTGCCACTTGACAATAATTTTGATCACAATTGAGAGAGAGGATCCCGATTTTCCCCTTCATCTTCCATGAAACACCCTCAGGTGATTCCATGTCACCCTTTTATTCCATGTTGAATGTAATGCTTGGAAGTTTCATAGTTTAACATAGGGCAAGATATCCATATTTGCAACCTCTCATATATCCACCCATCCAGAATATGGACTTTTGGAAAAGCCCCTTTTTAAGAGACCATGGATTTCTGCATCTCTGGATATCCTAGTTCTTCCAAAAGTTTCCTCTCTATCCGCGATCTAGAATTTCTAATAAGTCCATTAAAGGAAATTTTGGATTCCTGGATTCTTGGATAGCCATCCCTTTAGTAATGTGGGTCCCACTTGTACCCAACTACCACATGGAATTCATTGATTTGTCTATCCTAACTAACGTGTACCCAATGATAGGCCTCCACCTGTAACTCAACCATTGGCTGATAGATGAGTGGGTCCATGAGTGGATTGCTCGTACGCCATATTGGATGGTGGAGAGTCACACTGATAAACGATATAGATCTTTAATAGGTTTTTAACTTGCACAACCATTAATGGGGTCACCTAATCCTGATGGATCTAACAACATATGTTTACCTTATCCAATAGGCTATATTGAAATCGAGCTTAAACATGCACACTCCTTAACCTTGCATATTTCTCCTGAAAGATTTGATGGTTGAGCTTGACCATGATCAATGGTCCTCATTCTCTTTGGGATTAAAGGTGCTCGAATGATATCCTCTCTTATTCATCTCAGCTTCAACATGAGAGGATATATGTTTTCTCCATGTTTCTTCTTCTACCTAATACTCCCACGTCTAATTCAACTCCTTTCATTAAATGGGTAATTCTACGCACGTGGCCCCCACATTGGGGTGATGTGTCTGCCCACCTGGCATCTTCCCTTATGCCTTGTATTAAGGTTCCACTACACATCATAATGTTTCATATGGAATCCTATTTTTATTTTATTTCTTTGTGATCCTAGTTTTCTAACAATTGGTATCAAAGTGAAAGGTAACTCACATAAAAAGAGGGTTCTTGGTTCGAGTGGGAGCAATGGTGGAAGATAAAAAGTTTAAGGCCGATAACTTTAATGACCAAAACTAATAGTTATGAAAGATGCAAATGGAAGACTATCTATATCAGAAGGATATTTTCCTACTGTTGGGTGGAAAATCAAAGCAACTGATGAGTATGAAGGACGAGGAATGGGATATTATTGACAGAAAGGCAATGGGAATGATACGACTGTGCTTGGAAGCATATGCGGCTTTCAATATTTCAAAATAAACGACAATGGAGTATATGATGAAGGAATTGGATAAACTCTATGAAAATCCCATGACCTCCAATAAGGTATTTCTAATGAAGAGATTGTTTAATATGAAGATGTCAGAAGGTGGGTCCATTGTCAACCATTTAAATGAATTTAATACAGTTACTAATCAACTAATTTCTGTAAAACTAGACTTTGATTATGAGGTTAGGGATCTTCTAATCTTGTTCTCATTGCCATAAATATGGAATGGATTGGTCATGGCTATAAGTAACTATGTCTCTAGTTCAAACACTCTAAAATTTGATGATGGTGTTGGTGATATCATTAGTGAGGAAATGTAATGGAAAATCACAGGTGAGACATAAGGTTATGTGTTGACCATGGAGAATAGGGGAAGACAAAAGGATAAAGTAAAGAGCTCATGGAACCATGGGAATTGTAGGAAGGGAAGATCCAAATCCAGACTAATAAAGATAGAGTGTTGGAGTTGTGGGAAGAAAGGAAATTTGAAGAAAGACTGCAGAGATCCAAAGAAAAATTAGGAAGAAAATGGAACATGTGATGTGTTACAATATGATTTGATTCTTTCTTTAGATAATATTACTAGATATTAGGTAGTAGATTCAGGGGCTTCATTTCATGCTACACCCCATAGGAAATATTTCCAAGATTATGTTCAATGTGATTTTGGACAAGTTTATTTGGGTGATGATGAACCATGTCAAATTGTTGGAATGGGTAAGTTACAAATAAAGAAAAAGAACGGAAACCAATGGTTATTGAAATAAATGAGACATATACAAGGTCTAATAAGAAATATAATTTCAACAGGACAGTTGGAAAGTTAAGGTCATATATCTACATTTACAGATAAGGCGTGGAAGGTCACTAAAAGATCATTGGTAAAGGAAGAAGGAGAGAAGGTAGGTACATTGTATTTATGTATTGGTAATGTTGAATTTTCAATCTCTTTAGATTCTACAGGTGTGGATACAACACCATGGCATCATAGGCTTGAACACAAGAGTGAGAAGGGGATGTTGATACTTCACAAAAGGAATTTGTTGCCAGATCTTAAACAAGTTGATTTGGATTTCTGTGAACACTGTTGTTGACATTAAAATCGCAACAAAGTTTTTCCCGCAAAGTGTTGCTAAAGCCTATTATTATAAAAGCTAAATAATACTAGTAGGTGGGACTCCCTTGTAGATTGGATATCAGGTCTAGTTCTTATTTGATTTTATGCTATTGTTCGACAATGCTTACATGGTGATATAATCTTGGTTTATTGGCGATGGAGAAGTCATGTTCTGTGTTTTTTTGCTGCTCTAGGCTCAAGTTTTATTTTACAACGGCTTATGTTATCCTTGTTATCACTGCTATATATTATTAGGATCTATTACTAGGGAACCTGCACAATAAACATGTTAGCAATAACATATACAAGCAATTGGAAAGAAATGAAAGCAATGCAACAAATGCAAAGGGAAGAATTTAAAATATGATATATGCTACTCTACATGCATTGAGTTTTAATGGTCATTATTTAAACCTAGAAATAAGCTAATGGTTAACAATTTGTTGAGTTATATGGAACATGGTTGATTTATGTTATGGCATAAGTTAGAAATGTGATATGGTCATGCTATTGGTGATGGTTTCGATACATGGTTTACTTAATTGAAATATATAGTTGATATGTATTATGGTCAAGTTGGCAATGGAAGGTATGATGTGGGTGGCGCTTTTGACAAGTAATAGATGCCAATTCCAATGCATGGTTTAAATGAATGGTTAATGGATTAATGGTTGGAATTTACTAATGAATTAATTGATTGTGGGTGGAGGTGACATGCATTTACTGCATGTCACCCTTACTCTTTCTGTTGGCTGCCACCCTAGGCAGGCTACTGTTCAACCTTGTTGTTGTGGTTATGCTCCTATTTTCAAGTAGGGAGGAACCGCTCGACTAGCTCGTGATTTAAAGTGCTTGGATTATAGGTATGCCTTTTTTTGGCTATCCATGAGTCTTCTCTATTTATGAAATGGATATTGACTCGAATATATGGGTTGTTCTTTCCTTGAGTATTGCAACTGTGTAAATCATGGTTTTTAGAATGAAGCGTTGATGGTTTTCTATGCAATGATGTTAAAGTCACAATGTTATTGGTCATCCTGGGTGTTAGCATCCATAAAGGCTCTCTGTCATCCTTGTTGGTTTAGTTGGAGGGTTTCATTTGGTCTTGAGTGGTTGGCTTCCTTCACGCATTCGTATCACCATACCCACTCTTTGGTTATCATGGGGTTTAATGGTTGGAAGCGCTTTGTGTCATTGTGCTTTGTTGACTTGGGCATTGGGTTGTTTTTACTACTATGGTTGCGCAGTGGGTTATATTGCTTCTTCTCGGTCTTGTTTGCACCTCAACGTTGTAGTTGGTTGACTGGAGAGACACGAGGGCCCGCGTGTGTTAAGTATCATTACCAGGATGAATTAGAGCCTTTCTCCTCTATTCATAGCCTCTCCTATTGCAGGATTTGTCACCTATCCACGAAATGAATTGTGGTTTTCTCTGTGTGTGCACCGTTGGTCTCAGAGGTTTTCACCATTGAGAGGAGTCGACTCTAGCCTCCCTATGTTGGTCCACATAACAAACCCTCGACTCCTCAAGCCCGAGGGTTGGTAGAGAAGGTCGTTGTGGCCTACCATGTTTACTATTGGTTGTTATGGATTGGTGTATAATTTATTACTAGATCGCCCTGTTGATTGTATGAAAATGGTGTTGGTTTTGGCATCTAGTCACTGCAATTGTTATTATTGTGTGGATAAGCTCAACATGGTTAATTGGAATGAGTTGTTAGATCAAATACATAGTCTTTTTCCTTGTGTTTATTAAATTGATATCTCAACATTGTTTTTAATTGATCAATGCACAATGATGCTTCGCGCTTGATACATTGGTATGAGTGGCGCTCCTATAAGTATAAGTCAATGATTACTGTAACTGTGTGTTTTTAATGGCCAAATGATTATTGAAATCGGGGTTCTTATGGAATTTCCACCCAATGTATATGTTATGGTTATTTGATTGCAATATCAAGAATGGGTACAAGTTTTTACACAGTATGATTTGTTACAGTTTGATTGATTTGATCAATTATATTGTTATCTCCTTGTAGCAGATTGATAACCCGACACGATAGGTTGAATGTGTGTTTAAATTTGTCAAATGAGAATGTTTCATCATGGTGTTTATGGTATGGTTGCCCACTGTGTATGCTATGGATATTTTTTTGTTTGTGCATTCAGAGATAGTCACAAAGATTTTAATCATGGCTTTGTTGCAATTCGATTATTTTTATTATGAGATTGGGCGTGTTGTTGATGCCTTGTTGAATTGGATGGATAGCCCAGTTTTTTATTATTTAGAGTCGAATAAAATTGGTCTTGTACACTCACAAAATGACACTTGCGTTGATTGAATTGTTTTGTGTTTTCTATAGCGTAGTGTGAATTGGAGTGGTGATTGTTGGTTGTCTGTTTAAATGGCGATTCAGGGTTGTTGCAATTTAAATATGGATTATTGGATTGACTGTCCACTATGTATGTTTAATGAATGTCACGCATTTTAACAATGACAGGCATGATTGCAGTGACATTATAACTTCATTGCAATTTTGAAACACGACTTTTGAGTGTATTTGATGATTGAAGTAATGTGTGGGCAATGGTTGTTTTGATGATGAACAGAGTGGAAATGGTTACTATTATACATTTGAGAATTGTCTTAAAATATCAAATGAATAAATGAAAGGAACATGGCTCCCTTGCAGAGTATTGTGGAATGCATATTGTCTTGTTTATGACATTGTCTTAAGTATTTGATTTCAAACAGTGAGCAATTTAATGCACATAATTGTTTGAACTTTACACAGTAATGCATATGAGATTTTGTAAAGAAAATGACTCTTTGGTGAATTGGAATGAAATAAAGGATTTCTTTATGTCTCGTCTTTCTTGATTATCATCTTGGTGTCTCTACTTATGTCTTTACATTTATTTCATAAACTGTTATATTCAGAAAATTACATAAAAAATAAATTTCCAGCAAGTTTTTTATTGATAAAAGACTAGCCTAAGCATTGGTAATTAATACTTGTGAGGTAGGATGTTATTTTTGTTGGATATAAACATAGGGTGATATTCCTGTCTATTTTTCTTTAGCCAAGAAGAATCTGAAAATGCTTGAGTAAGATCATTTCATATCTTTTCCTCAACATTTATTTGTTGACCATACTGGGGATATCTTTTATATCTCTCTGGTTAATTTTTATTATTAATTCTTTGACTATTTTTATACATCTTTCCTTTTCTGATATTGATTCTTTGACTATTTATTATTAATTATTGTTCTTGTTGCAAGGTAGCCCAATATTGAGCCCAGTATTCAAGACCAGACCAGCATTGTTTTGAATCTATTTAATACCATTCTTAGACATTGCTAATAACCATGCTGAGCTTAACCATTCTTGGGAAACAATTGAACTATATATTAGTGCTCAAGAACAATTGGAAGCTATACGTAGACAGCCTAGAAATCAATAGTAACCCCTTTGTTTCTTCAAGTTTTGGCCGTTCTTTCATGTCCTTAGACTCTCATGCTTCTAGAAGAAGAAGAGGCTTGTAACCTGAAATCAATCCTATTGATGAAATAGGAAGAAGAAAGGTTGTGTTGTCTGCCCAACAAAATTCTCTAAGGAGGACTTTATCTGATTCATCTAGTTCGTCTTTCTTTCCCTCATCTATCATCCACAAGATGACATCTAGTGGTGGTTCTGGTGGCATTTGAAGTGCTCCATATTCTCAATATTCATCATCATCAGTGATTGGTATCTTATATAGCCACCATATCCCTGTCCAATCTACCACCAATCCCACCAAAGTCATTAAAAAGTATGGGCTTTTCGGTTTGAAGAAGACGCCACAACCACACTACGGCATGTGTCCTCTCCTCTTAACTTAGCACCTACTACTCGCCCACTTCCTAAATTTAAAGAGCATCTTCCTAAGTTTTCAAGAAATAACACTATCACTACAAATGAAAACCTGGTGGCATTTTCCAATTCTTATCATAACATAGGGGCTAATGACAATGATACTTGCATGCGCTTATTTGTAAATTCCTTGGAAGGAAAGGCTGCGACCAAATTCTTTGACCTTCCTCCTAAGATTTTTTCTACTTGGGAGGAGTTAATCTATTGGTTCCGATCCAATTATGGGAAATCCAAGAGCCCAGCCGAGAAGTTAAGGGAGTATCATAACGTTACCTATAAGGATGGTGAGACCATCAAGTCCTTCAACTTGCATTTCACCAAGTTATACAATCAAATCCCCGAAGTCATTCAACCTCATAAACAAGCCGCTTTCATGCAATACTACAATGCATTGCGTTCCCCTTTACCATCATAGGCTTGAGGAAAAATCCATTGATAATTGCGTTCCACTTTGCATACTTGTTTAGAGTATGAATAACAACCTGAAAGAACTGGTCTTCCCCAGGGAGAATCGGTTAGACAAATAGACATGTTCACCCTCTTACAACTATTACAATATATGAATAATCATATGATAGCGTTCGAGTGAAAAGGAACTGTCTCCCCTCTCACCCCTGGAGCTTCATCCTCTTCTGCACCCCCTTTTAGAAATCCGGTTGAAAACAATTTTCATCCTAAAGCTATCTTTCCTAGAAGTTAGTGTAAATTTTGTGAGGAACACCACGAGAAAACCACATGTGAGGTAAATAAGAGTGCCAGAGATAAGATATTTGGTAAAATACCAGAAGCTACCATCGTTTTCCTAGATTTTGTAGAGCCAGAAGATGTCATGGTCATCAATACTAGGAACAAAGCCTATGCTCCCAAGTGAAAATTTGATCCTCCCTGCAGTTCTTCTAGCCTGAGATCATCGTCAACCACTATTATTATCCAGGTTCCTAAGGTTCCAGAGAGTCAAGGAATCACCCCCCCTCTCCCCTCTTCCAAATAAAATATCTTGAATTAGTTGGCCAACATCAAAGCAGATGCAACCCTTATAGACATGGTTTTCATCCCTGAACGATAGATGCATCTGAAACAATTCATGGAAGGAAAAGATTATGTTGTAGCCAATCTTTCCAAAAAGGTAAATGAAGAGGATTCTTCTGTAAATAAAGTAGGTGTACATAACTTTAGATACCCTGTAAAAAATCCCCCTTTTTATATTTCTGTAAAGATTATGGATAAGATTTCCCATTGTTGCCTCATTGATGGTGGTTCGGGCCCAAGTGTGATGTCAAATATTATTATGGAAGAGCTAGGCTTGTATTTTACAAATGAAAATGTCAGAAGCATTCTCTCCTATAATAGTTACAACAAAAAACCATAGGCGATATTAAGGATGTGACCTTGGTTTTATGTGCTCATCCTGAAATAAGGACAACCCTCAGCATTCAGGTAATTGATATTCCTGTAAGCAATTACTCAGTTATCTTGGGAAGATATTGAAAATACTTAACAGGTGAATACCTCTCACTCGACTGGACACATTTATCCGTTCCTCAGAGTGGTAAGAATATTATAGTCCTTAGAGAGGGAATAATTTCACCCTACATAGAGAGTGTTCCACAATCTAGTGTAAACTATATCGAAGAGGACCTAGGAGTGTATTCCATCTTTGTCGAAGAGGATAATATTCCTTTGGAAATAATCGATTTAGATGATGATATGTGGCATATGCACTTTGATGGTTCACTCTCAAATGAATGTAATAGGGCTGGCATTATATTGGTTCCCCCTACAGGAAAAAATCATAATCTGTCTTACAGGTTAGAGTTTGCTTGTACAAAAAATGTCACTAAGTTCGAAGCTTTATTATCAGGCATTGAAAACGCCCTTAATCTTGGTTGTGTTCACCTTTTAGTTTTTGGAGATTTTGAGCTTGTTGTGAACTTGATACGTAAAATGTGCTCTCCTAACAACAAGATGATGGAATGATACTCCCAAATAGTTTGGTCGCTTATCTCGAACCTTCTATCCTTCAACATCACTCATGTTAAGAGGGAGTCGAATTCAATGGCTGGTCGGTTAGCTGTCCTTGCAACTTCTCCTAATCAATAGATTTTTCCTCACAGACCTGATTGTTCTTATAAATCTTATATCATCCATATATCCCTGAAAATGTAGAATCTGGGCAGGCCCTCCCTAACAATGAGAGCATTGGTGCTCTCATTCAACATGAACCTCTTAAGACAAAGGAAATTATCCTCATAGAAAACAATAAGATTCTTGAGGGCTTGACTTCTCTTGAGAGTTCATTTTCATCAAGTGATGTGGTCAATGAAGAAAAATAGAAAGAAAAGGAGTTACGAAGGAAGGTGGGTGAAACCACCTCCTTGAAAATTGGGGCACTCAAATTTTCAAGGAACATTAACATAAGTACTCAATGTTCTGATAGGGAAGAAATTAAGTTTACCAAGCTACTTGGTGGATTTCAAAAAGTTTATGCTTGGCCTTATGAGGATCTTCGTGGTTTTGATCTTGGTTTTTTACAGAATGTTATTCCCATCAAGGAAGACATGAAACAAGTTATGCAGGAACAAAGATCTATTAACTCTGCATTTAAAGAAACTTTTCAAAGGGATTTGGGGAATTTCTTAAGGTATGGGATTATTTTTTCAATCCACCCTGAATGGGTTTCCAATTGGGTACCTTCTTCGAACACCACTAATCATATTAGAAATTGCATTCATTTTCGCACTTTCAATCAAGATATTATGAGAAATTTGTTTCCTCCCCTCAATATGAAATTAATTCAGCAGTAGGTTGTAGAGTCACAGTTAAGGCCCTTACTTGACAGTTTTCTGGGTTACAATAAAATCAAGGTAAAAGGGGAAAATGTTCACAAAACCACTTTTATCACTAATTATGGTACTATGTATTATAAATGCATGTTTTATGGCTTACTTGATACAACTACCACCTTTAAAATACCTATGCTCATGACTTTTGATGAATTGGTTAGTATACATATCTATCTTGATGATCTAATTGTGTGTGTCAAGGGGCTGATAATTACATCATAATTCCAAGTGTTGGGTCCTTTCCAAATTGCTTTTGTCTTGGACACTAACTCTTACATTTTAAAGGATTTACAAAAGAAATTGTTTTCCTACAACGCTAATAGCCCTCACTTGAAATATTGTGAGGGACCAACGTGAAAAGTTCTAATGTTGTCTGGATTTTCTATATACTAGTAGCTTAGCTCTGCTTTCATTTTTTGCACTTGTTTTTCTGATTTACAATAGTTTGACTTCTTCTTTCTGGGCTAAAAAATTTCTTGATGCTTTTTCATTTTTGTCTTTAATTACTGTTGTTTTAATTTATGCAATTTTTTCTTTTGTCATGTTTTTTTTTTCCTATCGTCTTTTAGCTAATTTGGTCAAGATAGGATGTTGGATCAATTCTGCCACAGTGACACTCCTGTAAAGCATTGTTATTCAATAACAATCAAGCTTACACAACTGTAATGATGTCTCCTCTGAAGGACCCTTGAAAATGTTATGTATTTCCACTATTGTCTATCAAGAATTGGTTATCTCCCGCTTCTTCTTGTCATTTCTTCATCCATTGAGATTATTAATATCAATTCCAAAAATGTTTTTCTCCTTCAAGTTAAGAGAAGATTCTGGTTGAATGATTATGCATACAGTGGTAACACCTCT
The DNA here is from genome assembly GCA_009831015.1 of Picea engelmannii. NCBI lineage: Eukaryota > Viridiplantae > Streptophyta > Pinopsida > Pinales > Pinaceae > Picea > Picea engelmannii. Next base: position 284,257 of record ML781634.1, on the reverse strand, counting down.
CATACTTAACACTTTCCATGAGTTATTCCCAAACTCCCAGTCATTTTTCCATTAAATCCGCTCACTTCCCCCTGTTGCGTAATCTTCCTGGTTATATCTTCTTGACCTGCTATTCTTGGTCTACGAAACCATGAGTTCTGAGTTCTAAATCTGTTGAAAACAAATTTCCCTATGGATTCACCAATTTGTTGATGATTAATATCACAACGCAGTTTTTCCCGCAAAGTGTTTCTAAAGCCTATTATTATAAAAGATAAATAATACTAGTAGGTGGGACTCCCTTGTAGATTTGAGATCAGGTCTGGTTCTTATTTGATGTTGTGCTATTGTTCGACACTGCTTACATGGTGATATAATATTGGTTTATTGGTGATTGAGAAGGCATGTTCTGTGTTTTTCTATTGCTCTAGGCTCAAGTTTTATTTTACAATGGCTTATGTTATCCTTGTTATCACTGCTATCTTTTATTGGGATCTATTACTAGGGGACCTTCACAATAAACATTTTAGCAATAACATATACAAGTTGTTATAGGATAAATCTGTAGGTGCGGACACTAACCAATCTCCCTAGATCCACCTGGTATCTAGAACAAAACAGGATAGAATAATACACTTTCCCTAGATCTAGCCTATTGAATGAACTAAGAGATAAGGATTATGGACATACCTTATGAACGCTCTCCTTAGATCTCTGTTGTTCCAAGCTCTTCTCCAATGCTCTCGTCCCATCCAGATCACAACAAAACGAACCAATCAAAGTAAAGGCAGATTAATAAATTCAATAGCTAGTCTATACATATGATCAAGGAATTATGTAATAAAGTGACATCATCATTATGGGAAAGGGACATATTGTTGTATTGAATTAATTGAAAGAGAAACTTACAACCTGAGCCTTGATTTCATAGGTCTCCTTTCGATGGCTTCTAGCTCTGACACACACACTTGCTCATGCATGAAGAAAATCAACCACATGTGATGACCTTACTGTTGTCTCTAGCTGCTGTAGCATCAATCCTCCATACAGTCTTGCATTGATTCTCTAATCAATCTCTTGCTAACTTGTTGCTTGCTTAACTTCTTAACCCTTTCCATGGGAAATCTCCTCAATATATAGGAAGAGATAGATTAGTTACTTGGATAGGGAATGATCCCAATATATCTGGAATTCCAGTAATCGAATAACCACTCGAAAGCCAACTCACCCTTCTAGAAGATTCCCTTCTAGAAGGTTCGAGATCTTTATCTTTTTCCCTTTTAAGATCATGTTCGCACCCTAACAATGAGTACAGTGCGAGAAGTTTGCGCCCCAGCTTAAGGTAGCTTGCGGGAATCAAGCATTCTCGCAGGAGAATATATAAGTAGCCTGCGAACATGTTTCAAAATGTGAGTTCTGGAAGAAGACAACTGTAACTTTTCTCAGGAAAGTGTTCTTGGTAAAGAGCTTGATTTTCAATCATCATGACATCATCATGACATCATCACAATGACCAAATTTGTGGATAACACAAGTAATTGGAAATAAATTAAAGAAATGCAACAAATGCAAAGGGAAGAATTAAAACTATGTTATATGCTACTCTACATGCATTGAGTTTTAATGGTCATTATTTAAACCTAGCAATAAGATAATGGTTGGCGATTTGTTGAGTTATATGGAACATGGTTGATTTATGTTATGGCATAAGTTAGAAATGTGATATGGTCATGCTATTGGTGATGGTTTCGATACATGGTTTAATTAATTGAATTATATAGTTGATATGTATTATGGTCAAGTTGGCAATGGAAGGTATGATGTGGGTGGCGCATTTGACAAGTAATATATGCCAATTCCAATGCATGGTTTAAATGAATGGTTAATGGATTAATGGTTGGCATGTACTAATGAATTAATTGACTGTATGTGGAGGTGATGTGCATTTACCGCACGTCGCCCTTACAATTTTTGTTGGTCGCCGCCCTAGTCGGGCTATTGTTCAACCTTGTTGTTGTGGTTATGCTCTGATTTTCAAGTAGGGAGGAACTATTCATCCAACTCACATTTTAAAGTGCTTGGATTACATGTATGTCTTTTTTTGGCCATCCATGAGTCTGCTCTATTTATGAAATGGATATTGGCTCGAATATATGGGTTGTTCTTTCCTTGAGTATTGCAACTGTGTAAAATCGTGGTTTTTAGAATGAAGCGTTGATGGTTTTCTATGTAATGATGTTAAAGTCACAATGTTATTGGTCATCCTGGGTGTTAGTAGCCAAAAAGGCTCTCTGTCATCCTTTCCAGTTTAGTTGGAGGGTTTTGTTTGGTCTTGAGTGGTTGGCTGCCTTCATGCATTCGTATCACCATACCCAGTCTTTGGTTTCATGGGGTTTAATGGTTGGAAGCACTTTTTGTCACTGCGCTTTATTCACTTGAGCATTGGGTTGTTTTTTCTACTATGGTTGTGTAGTGGGTTATATTGCTTCTTCTCGATCCTGTTTGCACCTCAACGTTGTAGTTGGTTGACTAGAGAGCCATGAGGGTTATACCTGCGTGTGTTAAGTATCATTACTAGGTCGAATTAGAGCCTTGATCCTCTGTTCATAACCTCTCCTGTAGTGGGATTTGTCACATGTCTACGAAATGAATTGTGGTTTTCTCTGTGTGTGCACCGCTGGTCTCGAAGGTTTTCACCATTGAGAGGAGTCGACTCTAGCCTCCTTGTGTTGGTCCACAGAACAAACCCTCAACTCCTCAATCCTGAGGGTTGGTAGAGAAGGTCTTTGTGGCATGTCAAGTTTACTATTGGTTTTTATGGATTGGTGTAGAATTGATTACTGGCTCACCTCATTGATTATATGAAAATGGTGTTGGTTTTTGCATCTAGTCACTGTAATTGTTATTATTGGGTGGATAAGCTCAACATGGTTAATTGGAATGAGTTTTTAGATCAAATACATAGTCATTGTCCTTGTGTTTATTAAATTGATAAACCAACATTGTTTTTAATTGATCAATGCACAATAATGCTTCGCGCTTGATACATTGGTATGAGTGGTGTTCATATAAGAACGAGTCAATGATTACTGTAACTATGTGGTTTTAGTGGCCAAATGATTATTGAAATCGGGGTGCTTATGTCATTTCCACCCACTATATACATTATGGTTATTTGATTGCGTCATCAAGAATGGGCACAAGTTTTTACACATTATGATTTGTTACAGTTTGATTGATTTGAGCAATTATGTTGCTATCTCCTTGTAGCGGATTGATAACTCAACACGATAGGTTGAATGTGTGTTTAAATTTGTCAAATGGGAATGTTGCATCATGGTGTTTATGGTATGGCTGCCCACTGTGTATGCTATGGATATTTTTTGGGTTGTGCACTCAAAGATAGTCACAAAGTTTTTAATCATGGATTTGTTGCAATTTGATTATTTGTATTATGAGATTGGGCATGTTGTTGATGCCTCGTTGAATTGGATGGAGATCCCAACTTTTGATTATTTAGAGTCGAAGAAAATTGGTCTTGTACAGTCACAGAATGACACTTGCGTTGATTGAATTGTTTTTTGTTTTCTACAGCATAGTGTGAGTTGGAGTGGTGACTGTTGGTTGTCTGTTTAAATGGCGAGTCAGGATTGTTGCAATTTAAATATTGATTATTGGATTGACTGTCCACTATGCATCTTTAATGAATGTCATGCATTTTAAAAATTACAGGAACGATTGCAGTGACAGTATAACTTCATTGCAATTTTGAAACATGAATTTTGAGTGTATTTGATGATTGAAGTAATGTGTGGGCAGTGGTTGTTTTGATGATGAACATAGTGGAATGGTTACTATTATACATTTTAGAATTGACTTAAAATATCAAACGAATAAATGAAAGGAACATGTATCCCTTACAAAGTATTGTGGAATGCATATTGTCTTGTTGATGACATTGTCTTAAGTATTTGATTTCAAACAGTGAGCAATGTAATGCACATAATTGTTTGAACTTTACACAGTAATTGTTCTAGGTCTCACTGGTCATTTGGTTGAGGTGTTTCCTTTTTACAGAATGGTTTATGGATCACTTGATTAATTTTATGAACAATACTTGCTCTCATTCCCCACCATTATTTCTCTTTTGGCTAATTACAACCCCATCACCTTCCCACATTCATTTTTCACTCCCTGTTCTAAAATTGATTACAGTCAAGAAAAATTATGTGTTGAAGCAATTGGTAGTAGCATTGTCTTGGTTGAATTACAATGATGTTTTCTTTGGTTTGTAGTTGATTGTTGTTGTCTTTGAGAAGTAACTATATTTCCCCCCCCCCATCATATCATGTTTCGTTCAATACAAACCCCTCACATATCCCAGGACCCTTTATTCACCCCTTTCTCATTGATAAACAATTAAACAATTTGTATGGATTGGATTGCATGAGTCGGATACATTGTTGAGCCAAATCTATTTAATATTTTTAAGATTTGTCATGTATGGTTATTTAAAAGACTATTTTCTAATCAATCATGTGTGCATGAATGATTTTTTTCAGCCGAGGTAGCCATGGTCGAGGAAACCGAAGGAGAGGTAATTGGAACAGAGGCCCAAGAAGGCAAAGGTTCTCCATACATTTTGATGTTGACTCACAAGATCTTGGCCAGTTTTTTCAAGATGGATTTTTAAATTGGATTGGGAAAGGAGTGGTTCAACCTAGGCTTGAAAGGCCTCATTTCCAAGTTCCACAAGCCCCTAGTATCCCTATGCCTCATCACGTCTCATTGCAACCCGAGGTTCCTAAAAATGATGGATGGAAAGATATTGTCCACCCGACAGTCTCCCAACATCATGGTTGGCCTAATTTATCCCTACCTACTCCTCCACCTATTAACCCCATTGTCTAAGCTGCCCCCCACTCACCAGTGCAGTCCTCTCATGCTAGAAAAAGGTTTAAAACTGAGGACCACCATGCCCTTGACAAAGGAAAATCCATTGTTTCCCCTTCCTCACCCTCCAATGGCTCTGACAAATCCGTGTCTTCCCGAATGCATTTGAGGGACGATTGTTCCCACATGATCACTGAGATTAGGCCTAAAGGCTCAACGTAGCCAAAGGCACATTCAGAAAAATTGAAAGGTGACAGCAACAATCAAGGAAAGATTGCATCACAGAGTGGGAAATATGGTTTTTGAGTTTTATTTTATCTATTGTTGATGACAGTTGACTTCAGAGGTTTTTGGACAACACGTTTTATTTTGGGATATATGAGTAATATTTTTTTGAAAATAATTTCAAATATCATGAGATAAATTCTCAAATGTTGATATGATGATGGGAGTCACAAGGAGGCGTGTTTTGTTTAACTAACTAGTTATGTTATGATTGTTAAGAGCTAAACGGAGTCACAAGGGGTCCCACATACTAGTTATTATTTATTTATAACCCTTATTATGATTATTACTTTTCCCTCTTAACTAAGAATTTGGTTGAGTCTTTAGTTAACTTAACTAATGAGGTGGTTCAACTACCTCAACCAATTCTGAATTAATTAAAGGCAAAAGGAAAGGGACGAACAGGAGGATGGAAGCAAAAGCATACTAAGGTTTTCTCTTTGATTTTATGTTGAGATAGTTTAGTTTTCATTCATTCATTTATTAATCATAAGCCCAATTGTCTTTTATGATAGAATGGTCTTATTGTAGACAAAAATATTCAGGGTTGAATTACATCATTCAGACACTTGTTTTTCAGAGGTGTTGATCTATCTTTGATAGTCTATGTAGACTTGTCTGTTTGTGAATTAGTTTTCATTACTGACAAAGGCTATTGTGTAGATTCGAGTGGGAAGAAATCTGTGGCAAGTTGATCCAGCTTTTAGAGTTCAGTTTTGGTTTTCTGTCAGAAATCTTTTTGTATGTTCCATCGGGGATGTCTAAATTTGACTTTGGTCCAAAATTTTTGTATGAGATTTTGTAAAGAAAATGACTCTTTGGTGAATTAGAATGAAATAAAGGATTTCTTTATGTCTCATCTGTCTTGATTATCATCTTGGTGTCTTTACTTATGTCTTTACATTTATTTCAGAAACTGTTATATTCAGAAAATTACATAAAAAGTAAATTTTCAGCAAGCTTTTTATTGATAAAAGACTAGCCTAAGCACTGGTAATTAATACTTGTGAGTTAGGATGTTATTTTTGTCGGCTATAAACATAGGGTGATATTCCCGTCTATTTTTCTTTATCCAAGTAGAATCTAAAAATGCTTGAGTAAGATCATTTCATATCTTTTCCTCAACAGCTGTGTTTATGGAAAACAAAAGAGAGTCATATTTCTCGGGGTTGGAAAGGAAAATAAGAATGAAAAGTTAGAGATTGTGCATATAAATGTACGGGGACCAGATCATGTATCATATCTTCATGGATCTCAATATTATGTTACTTTTATTGATGATGCAACTAGAAAAACTTGGGTTTATTGCATATGAAAAAAATATGATGTTTTTGACACTTTTAAGAAATGGAAATCTTTGGTTAAGAATGAGATAGGAAAAAGGTTGAAGTGTCTCAGATCATAAAATGGAAGTGAATACTGCAGCAAGGAGTTTGATGATTATTTTTCATACCATGATATTTTTAGAGAGAAGACAGTTCCAGGAACACCATAAGAAAACAGTGTGTTAGAAAGGATGAACATGACAATCATGGAATGTGCAAGGAGTATGAGATTGAATGTTGCGTTTCCCTTATAGTTCTAGGTAGATGTTGTAGATATTTTTGTTTACTTAATAAACAGAGGGCCTTCAATATCCCTGGATGGTGACATTCTAAAGGAGGCATGGACAAGCAAAAAGTTAAACTACTCATTTCTAAATACTTTCAGTTGTGAAGCATTTGTCCATATTGATAAAGAAAATAGAACAAAGCTTGAGGTAAAATCCAAGAAGTGTACCTTTATTGGATACAGTGTTAACTATTTTGGTTATCTCTTATGGGATTATGAAAATAATAAAATCAGTAGGAGTAGAGACATGGTATTCAATGAAAAGGTCATGTATAGAGACCAATTTTAGAGAAAGAAACATGAAAAGGAAAACACATAATACACAGTGCTTGATGAAATCAAAGAAAATGAAATTCCAAAGATATCAAAAAATCAAAATGTACAACAACATGAGCAATAAACACCTCAAACTCCTGCAAGTGTTGTTAGAAGATCTACTAGGTTAAGTAAACCCCCTGAACGATACTCTCCTTCATTGTATTATTTATTATTAACTGACTCTAGTGAACCAGAAAGGAAATGCAGGTAGAAACTAAAAATAAGTGGGAACAAGGCATGCAAGATGAAATGGATTCCTTTGTAAATAATCATACTTGGGACTTGGTTCAATTTCCTATAGGAAAAAGAGCATTGCAGAATAAATGGCTTTATAGGTTGAAGGAAGAAGATGGGAGAAAAAACTAGTATAAGGATAGATTTAGTGTAAATGGGTTTTTACAAAAGAAAGGTATATATTTTGATGAAATATTTTCTCCTATTGTTAAAATGACTTCAATTAGGACTATTTTAAGTCTTGTGGCAACAAAATATTTGCATCTTTAATAGTTAGATGTAAAAACAACTTTTCTCCATGGGGATTTGGAGGAAGAGATTTATATGCAGCAACCATAGGGGTATGAGGTAAAAGGGAAGGAAAATTTGGTATGCAAGTTGAAGAAGAGCTTGTATGACATAAATCAATCTCCAAGGCAATGGTAAATTTTGAATTTTGGCAAGTTTATGACAGAACAAGGTTATAATAGATGCCATTCTGATAACTATTTTTTATTTTAGAAGACTAGAAAATGGAAGTTATATTATCTTGTTGCTATATGTAGATGTCATGCTTGTTGTAGGGTCTAATATGTACAATATAAATGTGCTAAAAAATAAATTAGCCAATTCATTTGTGATGAAGGATTTTGGTGCTTCAAAGAAAATCCTTGGTATGAGAATAACAAGAGATAGGAAAAATCACAAATTGATATTGTTTCATGGTGAGTACATAGAGAAGGTGTTGGAGAGGTTTAGAATGTAAAATGAAAAACCATTTAGTACACCTTTGGCTATCCATTTCAAATTAACCAAGGAAATGTTTCTCAAGACACAAAATCAGACATAATACATGTACAAGGTCCCTTATTCATCATCGGTTGGAAGCTTGATGTATTCTATGGTGTGCACAAGACCATATATTGCACATGTAATGGGAGTTGTGAGAAGATATATGAACAATCCAGGTAAATAAAATTGGGGGCCATTAAAATGGATTCTTATGTATTTGATAAGTGGTGCTACTCATGCATTATGTTTTGGAGGTTCAAACAGTGTTCTACAGGGATATGTTGATTCATATATGGCAAGTGATAAAGATAGCAGGAGAAGCACCACAAGATGTGTTTTTACTACAGGTGTAACAATAGTAAGTTGGATTTTGAAAATACAAGAGGTTGTTGGAGTTTCAACAACATAATCAGAGTATGTTGTTGCTATAGAGGATAGTAAAGAGATGATTTGGTTACATAGGTTTATGGAGGAATTGGGAAAGAAGTAGGAGAATAACGGGTTGTACTATGACAACCAGAGTGTCATTAGTCTTGCAAAAAACTTATCCTTCCATTATAATACTAAGAATATACATCTCGGGTACCATTTCATATGATCCATTTTGGAATATGGACAATTGAATTTGGAAAATATACAAATTAGCCATAATCCTGCAGACATGTTAACAACGGTAGTAACCAGGGAGAAACTGAGTTTCTACTCAATTTCAGTTGGCATTCAAGCATGAAGGTGAATATGAGAAATTTTCTAGGTCCAAGGTGGATTATAGTCCAACAGGTACAACAAAAGTGGAGTTGGTTTGCAGTCTCCAAGTGGGAAATTGTTGGTTGTGGAGCTTGATTGTCTTTATGATTCATAGGTCTTGTTCCAGCTATGTTTGGACCCCATTACCTGACGGGGGGGTATGGGGGGGATTTCCCCCCCACATCTCTCACTGTATGGGTCCAAGGGGGCGGTGAGAAATTTTGGAACTCCCCTGGTGGTGGTTCGGGGGCAGCGCCCTCATAGAGAATGTTTTTGGAAAATTTCCTTGTAAAATATCGTAATTTCATAGTCAATCTAGATCGTTCATTATAAGGTCACAGATCTGACGGTAGAAGTTATTTTAGGGATTTTTTCCCTAGAAGGTGTTGGGTCTAGAAAAAGGTATAAAAATTCTCCTTGTTACTTTGGTTTTTTATATATTCTTTGTTGACTTTTCTATTAATTTGAAGTAATTAGGGAATAAAATGGTTAAAAATCCTTTAGGAAATAATATTGAATGATATTAGATATTTTTTGAAATTTGTTTGATTTTTTTTTATTTTATGCAAAAATGGACAATTGTTGTTAAATAAAGATAATTAAGAAGATAATGAAGATGCACAAGCCATTGAAGATCAAAGAAATCAGGCACAAAATGGTTCAAAGGAAGATTGACTTTTTATCTTGCAATCTTCATAAATAGTAAAAACAATCCTGAGGATCTCTCGATCCTCGGGATAGCTTAATTTACTTATCTCATTGTAATATATAAAGAATAGTGAACGATAGAGAGATAACCAAGAATTCAGATCTCTTAAATTGTTGACACTTTGTACAACAATACCATTGTAAATTACTTATCAGTTATGGAATTAGTGGAAGCTTCAAGCGTTATGATCATTTTTGCATACTGATTTTTTTGTAGCAGTATCTTCTGAAGACTGTGGGCCCAGTTGACAGGAGATACTATCTCCTCTGTAACCTTATCAATTCTTTTATAGTTTTGTGATTCGATATTTCCTTTAAATAGTTACGATAGACTTGTTAATGTGTTGATTCTTTTATGAATTGGTTATGTTGTTCCATTTGCAGAGAGTAGATGTTCCATTTGGAGATTATTGATTGTTGTTCCATTTCCATTTGTTGTTAATTTATCGCTTGTGAATTCCTTTCATTTAAATTCACATTTTCTATTCTTTTCGCATTTGATGTTCCTTTTATCAAATTCGCATTTGTTGCTCCTTTCGTTTAATTCACATTTGATGTTCTTTCTTATTCAGTAGATCATTGTTCCTTTCCAATAGATTAATTAATCAGTGAGAGATTGATTCATTAAGTGTTTCATAGACTAAATTGTTGTTTCTTAGATAGATGAATGAACTCAGTAAATTGATTGATGCTTTGATTCATGGTGTGTTATTGCTCAGAATATATTTCCGTTGATTGAGTTATTAGTTTCAGAGTTTGTAGTCGATGTGTGAAGAACTTGATTATTGCAGTAATTTAGATAGACTCAGATTTGTTGTAACTGAATTATCTACACGATTTAAACCTCTACAACTATCTACATAAACTTTTTTGACACTCTTGAAAGAAAAGATGAATCCTCAGTTGATAAAATTAATGTCATACTAAGGATGTTTTTAGGACATCTTTAAATCCCACATTTTGGCGTCGTTGTTGGGAGAATGTCAAAGAGAGTATAGGTTGTGTCTCTGAAGGATGAGGTATTGAAAATGGAAGGTAATAACCTACATAAGCAACAAGGAAAATGCTTGTTCCAACACCCACCTTCAGCTAATGCATAGAGGTTATATAGGTGCATATAATTTGTGTCAGTGTATGACTAAGAAGAAAGAACCTAAAAAACAAAAACCCTTACCAAAAACTACAAAATCCCAAGGCCCGGTGCCCCCTGGAAGGAGCACTTTTATAGATGAAATTATCCGAAAAGTTGAATCTCAAGCCTTGGTTGGACCTCAAAAAGGTTCTACCCAAGTCCCTCAAGCAAAAAATTCACCAACTGCATCTCATGTTGAGGTTCATAGCAGAACTGAAGGAACTTAATAGAGTTTCCAAAATACACATACTCCACTTTTCAGTCCTTTAGGTGAGGGGAATTCTTGTAATTTGAGAGAAGGAGAAGGGGAGACTAGTAGAATTGTTGAGGAAAACCCACCACCACTTGAACCTGGATCTCATGTTATTTTAGCAAGAGAAGGAACACCTGAAATCCCATACATAGGTAGTGCGATTAAATATTTTAAGGGACCAAGTAATCAACCACCTCGAGTAGAGCACCCAGACCAAGAAATCCCTGAAGACTATTGGCACATCTTCGACCAAATGGCACAACAAAGTATGTCATGACCCCAAACTTCCACTTTCGAGTATCCCATAGTTGATCTGGTTTCTAATGCCCGAATGAAATCCATTCCACTACATAATCTTCCAACCTTCAATGGATTGATCTCAGAGGACCCTGATGTTTTCTTATTCGAGTTTGATGTCCTTTGTAGAGGCTATGACTATACCTTCGAACCTCAGAAACTAAATTTATTTCCTTCCAGTTTGAAAGGAGGAGCTTTACGTTGGTTTATGGGACTAGAGGGAGGAACGATAAATTCATGGGATGAAATGAAACATGGCTTCCTTACGAAATATCAAGACTATTGTAGAACCAAGGATTTAAAGCATGAAATATTTAAAATGATTGCAAAAGAAAATGAAACAATAGAAGAATATGTTGAAAGGTTTCAATATAACTTGCAGAGATCACCTTACGGTACACTACCAGGTGAGTTAATTAAAGCCACTCTAATAAAATGTATGAAGGGTGAATGGGTAGAAACGTTAAATTTGATGGGAAAAGGAGATATTTATCAAGAAACATATGATGACATTATCCAATTGTGTATTGGTTGTTCGCGCGGTAGTACACGAACCAGATCGAGAATGCAAACCCCAATCACCAGAAGAAGCAACATTACTAGCGGGAGTGTCACCCAAGCAGAAATTGGTAATCTTTTAGAAAATTTTAAAACTGACATTTTGGGTACTCTGAATACACAATTGGATGTTATGCAGGTTAAACAGAAACAAGCGGAAGCAGAACAGTCGTTGGCTATATTTTTATCGCATTGCAGGAGGAAACATGGTTCAAGGGAGTGTCCCTTGGATGTGGTTTGAACCTGCTCCACTATGCCAAACACCATCCGACAGAGAAATGTCCATCACTCCTAGGACTAAAAGTGTTCTTTAAAGAAGCAGAAGAGGAAACATAACCAGTATATCTGATGGCTCAACATCGCCAGTGGCAGGCTCGCTCCCTAGGTACGCTACAAGATCCTTCTTCTTTCTTTCTTGGATAGTATAATTAGCAACATAATTATGGAAACACATGGCAGGGCCAACCATTTTCTAACCCCACTTGGCAGTCCCAAAAATATCCTGTTGCACCCTGGCTAAACCAACCTGTTTCTAATCCTACTTGGCCTAACTTGAAATACTCTACTCCATTTTGGAATAATTCAAATAATAACCCTTATCCTTCACAGTGGATTAGCATAGCTTCCCAAGCCCCCAATTAGACTCAAAACTGGAAGTGCCCCATGGGACTGACCAATCAAACCATGAGAATGACTCCTAAAGTTCAACCCACTTTACAAGATCCACTTCAATTGCCCCAAAATCCCCAACCTCAAATGAACCCTCAATTACTATCTCAAACCAACCCGAATCCTAATAACAGACCAGTCCAACTCATGCAAATTATTGAGAATTTGGAGGGTGAAACAAATTCTGTAGGGTGCAACGAACTCCGGTTGACATCAGGGCGTGTAATTTCTCTTGAGGAAAGTGATATTCATCAATAACATGAGAATGAGAATGGTAGACAACCAACAATAAACCCATCAACTATGGTCATAATAGAAGAAACAAAACAGGGGGAAAATGCAGTAAAGCAACAAAATCTTGATAAAGACGTAATTTCTCCTCCCCCGTTTCCCGAGAGGCTAATGATAGAAAACCAATCCGTATATCCCAACTTTGATATCGTCAGGGAATTAAAGAATATATGTGTTAAAATTCCACTCTTACAAGCTTTACAAGATATTCCTATTTATGAAAAAACAATTAAAGAATTATGTGGGAAGAAGCCCGAAAGAAAAATTAAGAATCCATCAATTGTTCACATAGTAAGAAATTTGTCCGATCTTATTCTAGGCAAGAAGGAACCAGTCAAATAAATAGACCCAGGGAATCCCGTTGTAACAGTTCAGATACAGGGTTTCTTTTTTCCAAATACACTGGTGGATTTTGGGGCAAGCATCAATATTCTGACCACTGAGAGCTGTAATGTCCTAGGTATCACCTCCTTCGAACCTACTTCAACTATGTTAGAACATGATGATAAATCGGTGGTTAAACCAGTCGACACATTACAAGACATAGAAATCTCAGTCAACTCTTTGGAATACCCAGTTGATTTCCTAGTTATCAACCCAAGAATTAGACTCGATGGACACCCATTAATATTGGGATGACCGTGGCTAGCAATGATAGATGCATACATAGGATGTCACACAGGAAACATGACAATTTCTAAAGGAAGTGCTATAAAAAACATTATCTTGTATTCTCCAGCTAAACTAAGTTTTCATGTCATACATCAACAGTTTCAACCACCTAGATATCTAGAAGAAAACCTACAATCTCCTCTCACACTAGAAGAATCTCTTGGGCTAAAAAACTAACTAGAAGATGATGTGATCAACAAATTCATTAACAACCCAACTATTATAGGCAACCCAACATGTCAAATGATAAAAGTTGTTTTAGATAATGCAGCATAGGGAGATCCTTTGGAAGAATTGATGGAGCAACAGATTCCCACAATTGTTTTCCATAACAACATTACAGTTGAAATCGCACCAGGAAGATTTCTGAATATTAACGCCAATTTGAATGGACAAGAACAACAAAAAATGATTCAGGTTCTTTCTAAATACCAAAAGGATTTTGCTTGGGAGTATCCTGACATGAAGGGAATTGATCCCCAACTATGTAAACATCATATCTATATCGAAAAATATGCCTGAACCATCCGACAACCCCAACGAAGATTAAACCCTCATCTCAGGGACATTGTCAAAGAGGAATTACAGAAACTGTTGGATGTAGATTTCATATATCTTATTTAAGATAGCCAGTGGGTCTCTCCACTAGTAATCGTCCCTAAAAATAATGGTAAGTGGAAAATCTGTGTAGACTACAGAGAACTCAATAAAGCTACCCAGAAGGACCATTTTCCCCTACCTTTTATTGATCAAGTCCTTGATACTTTAGCAGGGAAGTTATTTTTATCCTTCCTAGATGGCTTTAGCAGCTATAATCAGATTCAGATTGCTCCAGGAGACCAGGATAAAACTACATTTACATGTACCTAGGGTACCTTTGCATATCAAGTATTTCCTTTTGGATTATGTAATGCTCCATCTACATTCCAGAGAGCCATTTTAAGAATATTTTCTAATTTAATTAATGAAGGACTTGAAGTTTACATGGATGATTTTACCCCTTATGGCATTGACTTTGATCAAACTTTAAGCAATCTGGAGAAGGTACCGGAATGATGCATTGCTACTAGGCTATGTTTGAGTCATGAGAAATGTCATATGATGATCACTGAAGGTGTGGTACTAGGACACTATGTTTTTTAAATGGAATCAAGGTAGACCCAGCAAAAATAGAGGTAATCCTTAATTTGCCTACACCTCGTACACAAACCGAGGTACGTAGTTTCCTTGGTTGTGTAGGATATTATCGCAGATTCATAGAAACATTTTCAATAATAGCTGCACCTTTACATGCTTTAACTGATAATGTGGAATTTCAGTGGTCTGATAAGTGTGAGTTTGCATTTGCAGAGCTTAAAAGGTTAGTTTCAACAGCACCAGTGCTGAGAGGATTGAAATGTAAGTTACCATTTCACATCTCTTCAGACGCATTGGATATCTCTATAGGCATTGTCCTTGGATAGGAAGAAGACAAGAAACCTTATGCTATTTATTTTATTACAAAAAATTGTATTCCTGCCAAATTGAATTACACAGTAATAGAAAAAGAATTTTTAGTCGTTATACATGCTATTAATAAATTTCACCACTATATAACAAGCTATCCAGTAATTTTGTATACCGATCACTCTGCTATTAGATATTTAGCCAACAAACCAATTACTAATGGACGGGTTACTCGGTGGTTGTTGCTATTGCAGGAATTCAACATCACCATTAAGGATTGGCCAGGAAGACAAAATCTTGTTGCAGATTTCTTGTCTTGTGTACCCAAAACAGATAACTCTTTGATAGTCGAACACCAATTTCCAGACGAACACATGTTCGATATGACTATTAAGACGCCTTGGTACGCGGATGTGGTGAATTATCTGGAAGCTGAGAAATTACCAACACACCTGTCATCAAGAAAAAATAAATTAATTGTTCAACATATTGTACAGTTCACCTGGATTGGTGGATATATTTTCCACATGGGGTCTGATCTTCAGATCCGAAGATGTATCAGAGACGATGAAATTCATTATGTCTTGAAGTCGTTTCATGATGAGCCTTGTGGCAGACATTTTGCATACTACATAACTGGACTTAAGGTTTTACAGATGGGCTATTATTGGCCCTCAATATTCAAAGATGAAAATAAGTATGTCCAGGCTTGTGATAGAGGTCAGAGGATGGGCCGACCAGGCCAATCTTATGAAATTCCCCTACAACCACAAGTGGTGATGGAACCTTTCGAGATATGGGCACTGGATTTTGTTGGCCCCTTCAACCCAAAATCAAACCAAAAATATTATATACTAGTTGCAAAAGACTATATGACCAAGTGGGTAGAAGCAATGGCCTTGCCAAACGCAATTGAGGAAGAAGTCATTAAGTTTTTCTTTGAACTATTTGTACACTATGGATTACCTAGGGAAGTAATCAAGAATGGAGGGTCGCAATTTACAACACATAAAATCTCAGCCACTCTACGCAATTATTACATTAAACACATGGTTACCTCCCCATACCACCCACAAGAAAACAGACAAGTGGAGAGTACCAATAAATTCTTGGAGGCAATCTTGACAAAAACAATTTCAACAAACCGTCAAAATTGGGTAGTCGAGCTTCCAAATTCCTTATGGGCTTATTGCACAACATGGCATAACACTACTAGCTAATCTCCTTATCACCTAGTCTTTGGCAAAGAGCCTATATTTCCAATTGAATTTGAGATCAAGACTCTAAGAATGGCCCAGGAAATTGGACTGGATCTTACGGAAGCAAACACACAGCGCTTACAATAGCTCAATGAGTTATATGAAGCATGTGTGTTCTCCCTTCAGTGCACAATTGTTATTCAACAACATAGAGATAGCCAGCACGCCAAGCATATCATGAAGAAATCGTTCCAAAATGGTGATTGGGCACTTCTCTATGATTCTAGATTTCAGGATTTTCCTGGGAAATTACAGACAAGGTGGATGGGACCGTATGAAATCAAGGAAGTCCATGATAATGGCACTGTCACTTTAGTTACCATCGAAGGGTTTGGTTCTCCTTTTCTAGTAAATCGACATCGGTTATGGCTCTACCATAAGTTGCTTTCAAAAGAATCCTTTTGCCAAGAAGTAAGTAATGATCCTATTGTTCAGATTTTAGCTGGATGGGAAGGTAACCCAGCAGCTTCAGCTCCATGATTTTTTTTTTTTTATCAGCATTGTACATATTGTATATATTTTTCTTTAAAGATTTGTTTGAGTTTTAAAATTTTACTTTCTAGGAAAGTCACTATAAAGAGCTTTGGAGAACACACAAACTAGAAAGGATGACTGTAATGAAATATAATTAGCACTCTTTTCTATTCCTTAATATTCAAACTTCAAATTTCTCTTGTTTCACTTTGAAAAATCCATCAAATATAAACCTTGTTTTATACAGGAGATGAATATGTCATGTTCCGCAGCAAAAAGTCAGGAAACTGCAGTAAAATAATGTGCGGTTGTGACTGTAGTAAATAGAAATGATTGCATGACACCGTAAACCATCCAATACGTTGTATTTCTCCGATCATTGAATAAAGCTACCCATAAAATTATATGAATTTAGTTGATGACTAATCAATCCTAAATTAGCTCAAAAAAAAACATTATGTGGGAGGTATCCAATTTCTTAATTAGATGGTTAAATTTGAACATCATCATCATCTTTCTTGAAGGTAACAGTTTTCATTCCCTTTGTTGCGATTGCAGTTCCCTTTGTGCATAGTGTCATTCATTCAAACGTAACAGTTGTCGTTCCCTTTGTTTCGATTGATGTTCCCTTTGCGGGTAGTGTCATTCATTCAAACGTAACAATTGTCATTCCCTTTGTTGTGATTGTTGTTCCCTTTATGGGTAGTGTCTTTCATTCGAACGTAACAACTATCGTTCCCTTTGTTGCGATTGTCGTTCCTTTGCGGGTAGTATCATTCATTCGAATGTAAAATTTGTCGTTCCCTTTGTCGCGATTGTCATTCCTTTTTTTCGGATAGTGTTGTTCATTCGAAAGAAACAATTGTTGTTCCTTTTTGTGGTTGTTCCTGATGTTGTTCCTTTCCTTTGAAAGTAATGATTTTTGTTTCCACCAACAACAAATGCTTCTGATACGTTTAGCCACTCCTTTGGGTATGAACTTCACTAACTAATTTTCAACAACATCACTTCTAATCATCATGGTAACGATTTGTCATTTTCTTTTTGAGGAATACCTATCATACCTTACCAAAATGTTAATGGATTGATTTTTCCAAATTATCTTGATATTGTTCATAATCCTTAACCACCATAATTCATTTATTTACCATATATATATACATATACTTAAATGATAAATTTCCTTCACATCATAATAAGGATTCTAAGGCACATTTTTACTTGGCATTATTACACTTCTTATGTCATCCCACACTCTTAAGGAGTGGATGAGCCTCCCTTAATAAAGCCTAAAAAACAAAAGTAAAAATAAAATAAATAAATATAAATAAAGAAAATAACCTTCTCCCAAAAAGTAGGGGGTCTCATCATGAGCCAACCTACCGGGATCATAAGAGACTAACATAAGTGACATTCCCACTATGGCTACCACACCAGGGAAATGGCCTTTGGCATTTAGGGTCAAAGGACAAGAGGTATCATCACGAGTCGTCTTGTTCACTTTGTTACGATCTAGTGAGTGGCATTATTGTTATCTGGCTACCTGTAACATCCTCCTCGTTCCGACCACAACTCTTAACAGGTGAATTTTTTTTTTATTTTTTTTTGTAAGGGGTGTGCGCGCATGTAAAAAGGAACATACACACTTGACTCTACGTCGCCACCCGACGACTAACAAGACGCAACCACGATGATCACAACAAGAAGACATAAGGTGCACAACAAGTAACTGCAAGCATCAACGACATACTGTGTTAAGTACAGTACGAACACAGATGGAAAAATCCATAGTAGTAGATTTTACTATTTCTGCACAGGAAAGCAGGGCGTTTAATCTTAGTTCTCTGCTCCAGAGAGAGAGAAGGTCAGATAGGATCCTGGCCGACTTCTCATGCAGAAACTAGTAATCTTCGTCAGGTGTGTCGCAAGAGTGGAAACCCTTCCTTTAAAGGGCCCGAGACTCTTGATACGGCACTGGATTCTTTACACAGAAAAAAAAATCACACACACAGACTTATATACTAAGGCTACATGGAGGTGTCTACATCCCGCCCGACACAAGCAGACCCAGTATTTAAATGACTCAACCAAGTATGACAATAATTAAATGCACGACTGCAGCCTCTATGGAAGGTGCAAGGCAGAAGGATTCAGACGACGACCCACCAAGTTCAGCATTATAAAAATGAACAAAAAACCTCATTTACTAATTCATAATACTCTATGGTACTTAGTTCTAGGAACCTCATGTTTTACAAATCATCACCAAGTAAGGATTCAGTAGTTTTATGATAAGACCACCATGCCTATTATATTTCATATGCTATCTAACACTAAAATTTCATTTTATTTTATATAGGCATAACATTACCCTTCCACATTTCAATGATATATTACAATGACATTACTCCTTACACATCACCATAGTAATAAATTACAGTACAGTACCAAGGCCATGACATCATGTTACCATAACTTACAAATTAGATAGCAATCAACATTACAATTATATGTTATGTAACCCTAACAATACCTTTTTATTTATTACATTTTTATTCATTACAAGAACATTGCTCTTACATAATTCAAGAAAATATATTAAAATTACATTACCCCTAAAATTTACAACCACAACCTAATACAAAAGGAGTTTCCTTCCTTAATTGAATACATAAAACAATTCCTCATCCCACAGTAATAATCAATGATAATTTATGACTATTAGTGAAAGTACTACATTGCCCTAATATAATAATCATAAACAAAACTCAACCATTTCCTACCATTCCTAACAAATGATAATGGTAAAAATAAAGGACATATTTATTTAAGGGTAAGGAAGGAAAGAGACATTACTAAATAAAGAACTGAAAGAACATTACTAAATAAGAAACTACAATAATATTTCTAAATAAAAACTAAATTAACATTACTACATAAAGAAACCAAAATGACTTTACTAAATAAAAACTAAATGACAACGTAGACCAGAAATCTGTTATCTTACCTTTGTATGCTGCCAACACATAACTTTTAATAACTCTTCATTTATATTACTATTATATTACTAAATAAAGAACTAAAAGAACATTACTAAATAAGAAACTACAATAATATTTCTAAATAAAAACTAAATTAACATTACTACATAGAGAAACTAAAATGACTTTACTAAATAAAAACTAAATGACAACGTAGACCAGAAATCTGTCATCTTACCTTTGTATGCTGCCAGCACATAACTTTTAATAACCCTTCATTTTATATTACTGTTATATGACAGTCATTTAACCATAACCTTACACTTGGTAACCGTGGAAGCCAAATGAGAGAATATAATTAATGCATGGCTAAAAAATTGAAGAGTGTAAAGTTCATTAATAATCTATCCAAACAACCTAACCACGATGAGATGCAGGCAAGGAATAATGCAAGGGTAAGACGTGGTTGTAGGGGAGGAAAACGTTGACTTTACAGAAGCAACGCAAAAAAAAAATTTACTCAGAGATAGCAGCGTTGTCCACAGCAGAGAGGCTATCCATTTAGAAGAACAGGCTGTCATGGTAAAACGCACAGAAACGTCGACCTCAAGGTTTGGTTATTGATCAGCCAATGGGGGACTTAACCTTGACCTTCCAATATAAAAATTCGACGCCTCACCACTAGGCCATGGATCGAAACATGTAATATATATGCCAACAAAAGATAATTGAGTTTGTTTTACTGGAGGATAACCAAAAAAAAGAGTGTCGGTAGGAGGTTTGACCCCGCGACCTGTTCGGCACCAACAAGTTCTCCTATATACAATGCCAAGAGGTTTGACCCTGCGACCTGAGGTGACCCCGACAACCAGATGGCAGCAGAGACAATAAAAAAACAAAACAAGAGAATAGTCGATTTTCATGCCAATGGAGGAACGAATTCGCCCAACCAAATTCTCAGTAACCCAACTCAACGATAAATCCATAATGGAGTTTTCTTCTGTAACAAAATCACAAGAGAGAGTGTGCCATAAACCAGGGTTTCATCGTGACCTTGCATAATGGGTTTCGCTGTTCAGGAAGGGAACGTTATGATAATACGCAGATTTATTCAGATTCCAGAGACAAATCCACCGTAATCTAATTAGAAAAACAACAAGCCAGGAACTGCAATCACAGAGTTTCTATAATTCATCCTTTACCTAAACAGTTTTGCAGAAGTAAGTTCACGAAAACATCACCCAGTTTGCAGAGAAAAATGTGTTACAACTATTCACAGTGACATTCGTAGAGAAACTGTTTTCCCCTTTTTTTCCAGTTATTAATAGGCCAAACGCAGAAAACGTATGGTGTCACAACCATTACACAGTACCATCATAGCCAGAAAATTTTTAGAGGTGATTTAGATATAAACGACAGAAATCAAATTGGGTATAAATTGCTGCAATAATAATCTTGCTATCTCCCATTCACCTTTGATGAAATTCCAGTAGATAAATTCACATTTGATGCAAGTACGCGGCTATTATGATTCATCAAGCTTAATGCTTTTTCACAAACCCCCCCCCCCTTTTTTTTTACAGTAGTACAATCACCATCGCCAAGGTAATTAAATATGCAATCTAATCTACCAAATAAAGGAACATACCGTTGCCTTAACTCCCGCCTCGAACGATGACCGTGCGCTCCATACCGCTCCTGCTACGTGTCGCTCCCCTCGCCGACCGTCGAGACTACACTGGTACCTCCCAACCAATCGCTAGGGGTACTCTGCTTCCCCCTTAGCCCCCCAAGCCGCAAAGGGGCCACACAAATCCAGATGGTAAGTCTAGCTTCCCAGCTCGCCTCGCAAGGCTGAGCTACCACTCCAATCCAAGCTGGAAAATCCCAACTCCCCACAAGCAATCAGTCAAGTCACCAATCCAGTAGCGTAACGTTACGCTAATAACCGATCCCCTCTTCCTCATCTCCCTTTTCTTTTATAGAGTTTTGAGACCCACCAACTTTCCTAAATCACATTTTAAATTAAGTTTCAATAAAATATTCTAAATATTCTCCATCGCACATGTGTCATCTATCCCCCTCTTTTCTCCAATAAATATTTTCTTTAAATTTATTAATTGTCTCAAATCCCTCACCCACTTAGAGTCACTCCTAAATTTACTCCTAGGTGTTCTTAGATCCCCTTACATGTTTTAAATACTTTCCTAAAAAAAAAGATGTTACTAAATTAGCTCAGATTAGCAGGTTCTTAATTGCAGATTCCTTACTATGTTGACCTTGCTTTTTACCACAAGTTCCCATCTTTCCTTTATTAAGTTTCCTCCATTACTTAGTTTCCTAATTCTTATTATTCCCTTCTTTCCCCTTTTTGTTAAAGCTCAAAATGGCAGTTGCGTTATTAAATCTTTTCTTTTTTATTATTTATTTAACATCTTTTGTACTTTCACGGGTTAGGAAATAATTTCTTCTTTGCAAAATTTTAAAGCCATTAGTTTTAATTTAATTCTTACTCTCGTCATTTACCCCAAGAATTTTATGAAGACCCAACTATTACTTAAGTGGGTTTTTGTTTAAATTGTTATTTTTATTGTAGGGTCTTTTTCTTAAGGTTAGACTAATTTTTACCCTGAGAAGTTTTAGACTTAGGACTTAGATTCTGAACTAGGCGACATTTAATTAGGGAAGTAGCTTAAGATTTTCTTAATGTGTTAAATGTCTTAGGGCCAACTAGTTTTGTTCCTTCATCAATATCAACGCGATGTGCCCTTCAGAACGCACCACGTGCTCCAAGGGTGCCACTCGCCAACTTATATTTCTTTTGCGTTACGTGCCCTTCAGGATGCACCACGTGCTCCAAGGGTGCCACTCGCCAACTTGCGTTTCTTTTGCACGACGTGCCCTTCAGGATGCACCACGTGATCCAAGGGTGCCACTCACCAACTTGAATGATTGGTAGACATCTATAACCCCTGGAGTCAACACTCCGCCAGGTCAACTTGTGGGAGACTAAGGGCTCTAAGGAATAAGTCCCCCGCCTTATTGTGCGCCCCTTAGAATCATCGTGATCGACTATCGCAGTTTTCCCTCACGGCATCGTGGATCCTCTCGAACTAGGTAATCGTTAACCTACAGTTCGAGCCACGGCGAGAGTGCTAGTAGGCTGTGGCAGGGCTGTTGTCCACACCTCTCCCTCAACCTCTCTGGAAATCATGTGTGGCCCCTTTACTCCATATGTGAGTCTGGTCGGCAAGCTATCATCATCCTGCATCATCAACAATCGTGTCAGAACATGTCAACATCATATCATCAAATCAATGAAATATCATAGTAAATAAATCAACCCAAATAACACACTCCCTGACTCAATCCAGAGTCCAAGGGGTTCCATTGATGCCTTTGCATCCTCAAGGTCTGAAACCCTGCACACTCAATGAAACTGAGTCAACAACACCTGTCTACGTCAAAGCAGTAAAACATCATGTCATCTATCATAACGCATCATAATCAAGGATAAATGTTTTAACATCATAAAAGTCCAGATCACTTGCGAGCAAGTGTCCTCAAAGAATAAGTTTTCTCAGTGTGCCAGAGCGGGTTGTTACACTACCAAACCAGGATAGTGGCCTTTTTGGGAAAAGACTACTCAAACTTTTTATTAAGGATATTGGCTCATCTATGGGTTAAAAGGCAACGCTGTCGAGGCTATGGATGCCTGTTGGCAGAAGTGGCCCTGCGTGTGGTATTGAAGTTTATCTTAATATTCTAAGTTTTTTTTGTGTTCATATACTTACTTTCTTAAAAAAAGAGGCTATCATTCCAACTATATTCAACACAAGGGAAAGTAACAAAATTATGACACGTGGCATATTTATAAAACGTGAACATATTAGGACTACTTGAAATATTCTTCCTTAACATATTGAATATTGGTATTTGAACTTGTGCTTTCCACAAAAGGTGTGATTATCGTTCATGATTAACATTAAAATGCTTTGAAAGTTATTAATTTTCGTTCTCCCAGTGGTGACAGCGTAATAATTATCCCTCACTTGACTGATCGTCCTCATTACGTTCACACATACCAGTGGTTCAGGTCGACCTTTTCATTCATTAGGGGGTGGATATTCCGTACGATTATCGTAAGCCATAATGATTATAGATAATGGGAAAATTTGTGTTTCTATATACCATTGTTGTTCTATAATTTTACCATTTCTGGTATTTTTTTTCTCACAGGATAGTCTAGATAAGCTTACAAGTGGGAACGATACTTGTGTTGACTTGTTTACATAATATATGGGTGGTCGAAGCATTCATCACGAGCCTACATTGTTGCAAGTAACTGACCAAGCAAGGGAAATTCTACACCGTCTAGCGTGGACGCAATACTTTAACAGATTGCAGGGATTCGATATAAATGTTGCACTAGCGTTCTTCCAAAATCTATAGGGGGGAGTCTCAGTAATTAGGGGAATACAAATACCAGTTACTAATTCAATATAGCCGAGGTAACAGGCCTCCCAAATGAAGAAACACCGTGGACTGGTAAATACACAACACTCAAGGAAGTTGTGGAGTCCTTCGCAGAACTAGGGGAGGAATTCAACAAGAAAGGAAAAGGCCTCAACCCCACTGCTCTTAGCGAACACTAGAGGGAGATAGTAGGCATGGTGCATAGATATATCACATGCGATGAACGATAATACGTGGTGAGACCTCACCACCTCAAGCTGTTGGCAGTATTAAAACAACGGTTAGTGATAAATCTACCATTATTTTTTAATACCATGCTGCATGAAGTCATTGGAAGAAACCAAAAATCCAAATACCCTGCTAATGTAATAAGTCATCATGGGTTAGTAAAATTGATAGTATATAGGGCCTTAAATAATACACAAATAACGTGGGGGGAATTAATTGATCTCGATAGACCCCTGCAAATTGAGCATCCTGAAGTCCACCATGAAATTCCTCCACAAGGAATTGAGGTATCCTAGACAGAGGGAGATAATTCCCAACCTGAAATAGAAACAAACATTATTAAGTTGGTAGAAACTCAGAGCATGCATGCAGGAAAATCAAAGAGGAAAAGACAGAGAACAATTTATGTTCCTGAAACCTCCTTTGTAAAAATAAGAAAGGATAAAGAGACAACACAACCTGAAAGCACTAAGGAAACTGTACAAATAGAACAACCATCATATGAAAGCTCTGAAGCACAAAAATATGATTTCTTTCGAAGTTATGAAGAGGATATGGCCCAAGTGTTGGGAAATTTGGGGATATCACTTACTGAATATACATACATGACATACGAACCCCAAGCTCCAACTTCTTCTCATTCAAACCCTATCTTTGATCTTCTTGATATGGAGATGCCATCTCCTGAAGGAGCAGAGCAACCAGAACCTCATTTCTATGAGAACGATCCTTTAGAGAAACCAGAGAACCCAGAAGATACAAGGAATCAATTACCCATTGATCATTGTGGGGAAGACCTTGAAATTCCCCTTAGAAAAAAAGAAACAGCAGAAAAAGGCGATAACAAAATCAAGAAACTGGAACATGAAAACAAGA
This sequence comes from Picea engelmannii, assembly GCA_009831015.1. NCBI lineage: Eukaryota > Viridiplantae > Streptophyta > Pinopsida > Pinales > Pinaceae > Picea > Picea engelmannii. The sequence goes on along the minus strand of ML781634.1, from coordinate 259,099 downwards.
CATTAAGGAAGAGGGTCAAGAAAACAAAGGTATTAAAACAATAAGTTGGAAGATTGAAAGAAACAATTAGACAACTTAAGAAGTAGTTGGAACAAGATGACAAAGCCCATAAAATGAAGAAATATAAGAGGGCCAGAGTACAGGGAAGAAATCCACTTTCTAGAAGGGAAATTCACACTAATTCTATTGAAACACAAACAAAATTCCATGCTCCTTTAGAATCAGTTGAAATAAAAACTCAAACAAAGGTTCCAACAACAGTAGAAACAAATGTTCAGACTGAAGAAGTATTTCATTCCTCTGAACAGGATGCCACTATCGGAAGGTTGGAAGCAGAATTGGAACAATCCCAACAAACCCTAACCCAATGCAGAAGTAAAATGGTGATAGTGACAGAACATTAGAAAGTTGTCATACAACTCCGAGCCATGTCAATAACTAAGAATGAAACCTTTGATGAGCTCAACAGAGATAAATAAAAGGTGAATAAGGTACAGGGTCATCTTGATGGAGATTTGGAGCAAATCAAAAATGTTTTCTCTGTTTATTATGATATATTAGCTTGCAGGGCCCCTGCTACTAATTATGCCCTATTTCTATTAGAACGTTATCTGTTATTAAAAGTAAAATCCATTAGGGCAAGAACACCTTCTGAGTTTACCACTGTCTCTAATTTTGTTTCATGTTATAAAGAACAAGATGACGGATTACAATAATTTTTGGGTGAAATATATCTTCATAATTTCATTCTAGAAGAAAACAGAGAAGAGAACCCCAATCTATTCACTAGGGATATCTAGTTTCAGGGCTTTTTGTCTTTTGCCAAAAATCAACTTAGGTGGGCCAAAGCACATAAGGTCTTCATGAAAAGAGAGAATGGACTAGACCTATGGAAAAGAGGGGAACTTCCTAAACCCTATGATACCATTATGTAACATAGAGCATTCATGAAGAGGGAGAAGGTTGTGGAATCTTTAGCTCCCATCAATAAACATGTTGTACATTCAAGGCTAAAGTATTTTGGAGAAACTAAAGAAGAATCCATGTATGCTACCAAATTAAGATGGAGTGTCTCTTCAAATGAATTCAAGAACAAGAAACCATTTGGTTTCAGGAATTTTCAAGCAGTTGCTCTCAGGTTAGAAAGGTATGCCAAAATGATCATGGAAGAAGGGCCTTCTTCGATTGGATGAAGGTACAGTCCCCCCATTACTTGGTATCCTCCAAAGGGTTATCATAGTGTTTATGACATTCGTAATAAAAGGGAAGATGTTTCTTTTGAAGAGATTAAAGGTAAGAATGGGTTCCAGAGACCTAGGGAAGAGACCTCTCCACCCTTCAATATCACTTCTTTGCATATAAACTCTCGTGTTGCATGAGGACATGCAAAAAGGTAAGTTGGGTTGAGAAAAAGGTATAAATATTCTCCTTTTTACTCTGGTTTGTGATGTATTGTTTGTTGACTTTTCTATTAATTTGAAGTAATTAGGGAAGAAAATGGTTAAAAATCCTTTAATAAATAATATTGAATGATATTAGATATTTTATGAACTTTGGTTTGAATGGTTTTGATTTTATGCAGAAATGGACAATTGTTGTTAACTAAAGATAATTAATAAGATCATGAATATGCACAGACCATTAAATATTGAAGAAATCAGGCACAAAACGGTTCAAAGGAAGATTGACTTTTTATCTTGCAATCTTCATAAATAGTAAAAGCAATCCTGAGGATCTCTCGATCCTCAAGATGGATTAATTTACTTATATCATTGTAATATATAAAGAATAGTGAATGATAGAGAGATAACCAATAATCCATATCTCTTAAATTGTTGACACTTTGTACAACAATACCATTGTAAATGACTTATCAGTTACGGAATTAATGGAATCTTCAAGTGTTTTGATCATTTATGTGTACTGAGTTTTTTGTAGCAGTATCTTCTGAAGATCGTGGGCCCAATCGATAGAAGCTATTGTCTCATCTGTAACCTTATCAATTTTGTTATATTTTTGTGATTCAATATTTCCTTTCAACAGTTAAAATAGACTTGACAATGTGTTGATTCGTTTATGAATTGGTTATGTTGTTCCATTTGCAGAGAGTAGATGTTCCATTTGGACATTATCAATTGTTGTTCCATTTCCATTTGTTGTTAATTTATCGCTTGTGAATTCCTTTCGTTTAAATTTGCATTTGTTGTTCTTTTCACATTTGTTGTTCCTTTTATCAAATTCGCATTTGTTGTTCCTTTCATTTAATTCACATTTGTTGTTCCTTCTTATTCAGTAGATCGATGTTCCTTTCCAAAATATTAATTAATCATTGAGAGATTGATTCATTAAGTGTTTCATAGACTAAATTTTTGTTTCTTATATAGATGAATGAACTCAGTAAATTGATTGATGCTTTGATTCATGGTGTATTATTGCTCAGAATATATTTACGTTGATTGAGTTATTAGTTTAAGAGTTTTTAGCCAATGTGTGAAGAAGTTGATTATTGCAGTAATTTAGATAGACTCATATTTATTGTAACTGAATGATGTACATGATTTAAACCTCTACAACTATCTGCATAAACTTTGCTGACACTCTTGAAAGAAAAGACGAATCCTCGGTTGATAAAATTAATGTCAGACTAAGGTTGTTTTTAGGACATCATTAGAGCCCAATAGAAGGAAACCCTCTTTTATGAGGAAAATGTATTGCAGTTGTGTATGTGATTGAATATTGTATTATGAGAGAGGAGAGTGTGACAGGAAGAAGAGGAAGTTACAACGGGTATGATGTAGTTTGTATCCCTTCATTTGTTGGACAATAATAAAGGAAAGACCTTGCAATTTCTCTTGTAGATGTAGCCCACACTGGGTGAACCACGTATATATGTGTATCTTCTATGTTTTATTTCCACATTTATTTTATTTTATTTCTCTGCAATCCTGTTTTTCTAACACCACCAATGTTTGACATGGGGGAGGGATTTAAGGAGAGAGAAGGAGATATTTTCAATGTCAGAAAAAAATGAACAGAGTAATACCCTTCTAATAGATTCAACCATTTCTCCAAAGAATCTACATTTATATGGTCTTCAAATAAGGGGATATCAAATTTAACTTGTCCCTTGAAGGGTGTCACACCTATGAAATGGTTGCTTGTTGAAGGTGCCTCTCGTGTTGTTGGAATTTGTCGAAGGATTTGGGAAAAACTGTTCATAATCTCATTTTGTTTTCATGCAAGGGATTCCTTGAGAAATTTTTTGAAAGTATACCATGCTCCATCATCTCTCTTTTCTTTCTCCATGGGAGGTTTCTTGGGATGGAGAGAGTGGTCATCTCGAAGTGAAACTAGCTCGAGATCCAACTCTATATACCCTTATGTTGTCGGAGACATGCACCGATAAATAATAAGGAGAAGAATGCTCTAATACAATAATCCATATTATATTGAGAATGAAATGATATAAAAATAAAACTATAACAGAGAACACAAAAATTCAATTAAACCTAACTTGTGTTAATCAATAAAATAATAGGATGTTATATAACACAAACTGGCTAGAATGGTGGTAGATTATCTCTGAATAGAAAGAGATGGTGGATACACTCATTTGTAGAAATATAATACAATGGGCCATGAGAATGGATTTTTGACATAAATAAATAACCCTAAAGGTCCAAAACCTTAACCCTAGGAGGCTAAAATCTAAAAGGCTTGCGGGCCTCGAGGTGGTTAGTTGATGTGTCAACTTTTCGTGGGTGAAAAATTTGCATACAATCTATGTTTGGGGTCTTTAGTATCTCATTGGAAATATCTAGTCATGAAGTACAATCATTGTTAGGGCATGGTTCTCCCATCAAAACCCTAGGTCCTTGAATGACACAAAAACATCGTTTAGGGCCTCAAAATGGCCCCGAAACTTTAGGAACCAATCATAACAAAAATGACCATGATGGAGAACCTTGATGAGTTAGTGGAAGAGGTAGGTGGCCATCTATATCCACCCGGATCACTCCAAATGGTTTTTGAGCACTTTTTGAATGCTAATGGGCATATGACAATGTAATTTTGTTTATTATAAATAAAATTATGGATTTTTTTTTTGGAAAAAAAAATCATTATTAAAATAAGTTATGAATCTTATCATAATTATGTATTATTATGATTTGATACAAATATGGTGGATAATGTAGCTCTTGTGTTCTTCACATGACACAACTAGGTTTTATCTTAGCTACTTCAACTTTTATCCCTGGGTTTTCTTTGAATTTTTATTGAGAATCCTTTCATTACATCTTCACTCTTTCTTATAAAATGTTGTTTATGTATTTTTAGAGAATTATGCAACTCCTTATATTCATGATGATTGTTTTCCTTAATGATCTTGTGGGTTGTTGGCACTAGCCTAGGTTTTATAGTGACAACTAGATGGATTTGAAAATGGGCCTCACCCAAGTAATCCTAACCAATTACCATTCCCCTAGATCTAAAAAAAAGGATTTAAACTCATCCATCCTTGTTCCTAGAGGATCATGTATTCTTAGATTAATTTGGGGTTGTCTCATTAGTTAGGTATTTGGTCCTTGTCATTTACCATCTTCAAAACAAAGTAACAAGCATGTTGGGAGTTTGTTGGGTACTGTACCTATGTCAAATCCAACCTGATATGTTTGGTACTACTTGAGAAAGGTGTCATGGGGATTCAATTTTGATAGGAAGCTATGTATCTATTACTTCAACCATTGAATCAAAGGATAAGTTATCCTTCACAGTTGAGAAATTGGTAGACATTCCCATAGTTTGTCTAGATCTAGATTGTGTGCAAGAAGAAATTGATTATTTGGAGACATGGGATTAATTTTCAAATTCAATAAATTTTGTCCCTCGTTAAAATACCTTCATAAATGGGTTACACCATGTGATTATTCACCCCAGGGAAAAAAGGTTTTTTTTTTTTTAATTTTATGTCTAGTAGTTTATTGAACCAGAGGACAAAGTTAATGTTAAAGGAAGGTCCTTGGTTTTGGGGTAGTGTAGATCTATTATGAGGGGTTGACATTCAGGGTTCAATCCACAAATATAATCTCTATTTGTAGTGCTTGTTTGGGCATGGCTACCCTGTCTTTCATTACAATATAAGCATGCTAAGTCTTCAAAATCTAAATGTCATAAATTTTGGGAGTTTTTTATCCCTTTCTCTTGAAATGAAAAAACTTATAAGGCTATCTTTTGTTAGGATTAACATAGAGGTCAACATGTGTAAAGGTCTTCCTAGAGATTTCATTCTATAATTCAAAGGAAGTTGATAGACTTAGAAGTTACTTTGAGAAGGTCATATCCTTTCATGGTCGGGCATTATTTAAGCATGGTCATGTCACAAGTGCTTTCCTTAAGTTAGATAAAACAACCTCAAAGTCTAAACAATTCTCATGTTATAAGGATTAAAAAGTGGGTCATATTTGGGTGGCTTTGAAAGAAAGTGATCCTCCTAAGGATCCTCTAATTTTAGATATGATTGAGCCATGGAAAGAAATTCAATACTTTGAACCTAAGTCTAATGCAACTTTGGAGCCTCCACTGAAAGAAAAAATATCTACACCATTATGAAAAATCTGAAAAGGAAGTGATATTGAATTGATGAAATTGGAATGCAAGAAAAAATAAATCTTTAAAATTTGGTACCTATTCAGTATACCAAACTTGGATTGAAGTCAATAAGCATAGGAACAAAAAATCCATCCATTCAAGCCAAATGAATCTTCACCCTAGTAGTGAAAAAAGATATCGATTATCATCCAATTCATGTTAACAACTTCTAGTTCCAATTCCTCATTTATCTCAAGTTATAAAAATATTGTAAATTTTTCACAAAATATGATCTATAAAATTTATACCTCTTTTTTATGTTTTTTAATAAAAATAAATCCATTTTTTAATAAAAAATATATATAATACTTGTTTTATTTATTAAAAAACTAAAACTCATTTAAAATTATACCACTATCATTAATTAATATATATGGTATATCTTATCCTTCTTATATATATGTTTCATAATGTTATAAGACATGGTCTAACATATATGTTATATCTTTATATGTTATATCTTTATCAGTATATATATCTTGCATAATGCTATAAGACATGTGCCCACATTGATTTAAGTGTATGATGCTTTTTCAAGAAAAAAGATATCGATTACCATCCAATTCATGTTAACAACTTCTAGTTCCAATTCCTAGTTTATCTCAAGTTATAGAGATATTGTGATTTTTTCACAAAATATGATCTATAAAATTTATACCTCTTTTTTATGTTTTTTAATAAAAATAAATCTATTTTTTAATAAAATATATATATAATACTTGTTTTATTTATTAAAAAACTAAAACTCATTTAAAATTATACCACTATCATTAATTAATATATATAGTATATCTTATCCTTCTTATATATATGTTTCATAATGTTATAAGACATGGTCTAACATATATGTTATATCTTTATCAGTATATATATCTTGCATAATGCTATAAGACATGTGCCCACATTGATTTAAGTGTATGATGCTTTTTCAAGAGCATGTGCTCACATGTTATTTCACAAATTTCTTTCCTTTGGACTTTCAACATCCATTTCCCAAAAAAAAACTAAATGAGTAATGGATTTATTTTCTTCCAAATTTCACCATTCAATTTCCCATAACTAAATAACCAATAAATTTCTTTATCTCCAACTTTCACCATTCAATTTCCGTTAATTAAATAACCAATAAATTATTTTATCTTCAACTTTCAACATTCACTTTCCTACAACAAATTAAATGAAAACAAACAAAAACAATCTCCATTTAATATTTCTCTAATGAAAAAAAAACATAAAATTAATAATTTTAATATTTTTATAATAATATATTTAATCTTATTATTAAAATAAGTTATATTTCCATTATTAATAATTTTATTTTAAAGAAAAAACATATAATATTTTCATATTTATTAAAAAACCAAAACTTTTTCCATCTAATTAAAATTAGACCACTACCATTAATATATATATATATTCTATATCTTATCATTCTTATATATATTTTGCATAATGTTATAAGACATGTGAAAACATATATGGTATATCTTTATCATTCTTATATATATTTTGCATAATGCTATAAGACATGTGTCCACATTGACTTAAGTGTATGATGCTTTTAAATTTAACTTAAGTATATGATGCCTTTTCAAGAGCATGTGCTCACATGCTCTTTCACAAATTCCAAAATCCATTTCCCTAAAACGACCTAACTGAATAACGTATTTCTTTTCCTCCAAATTTTGCTATTCAATTTCTCATAACTAAATAACCAACAAATTTCTTTATCTCCAACTTTTACCATTCAATTTCCCTTAACTAAATAACCAACAAATTTCTTTATCTCCAACTTTCAACATTCACTTTTCTACAACAAATTTAATAAAAACAAACAAAAACAAGCTCACACATTTAATATTAAATTTAATGAAAACAAACAAAAACAATCTCACACATTTAATAATTAAAAAAACATAAAATTAATAGTTTTAATCTTTTGATAAAGATATATTTAATATTATTATTAAAATAAATTATATTTTCATTATTTAAAAATTAATAGTTTTAATCTTTTGATAATGATATATTTAATATTATTATTAAAATAAGTTATTTTTCATTATTAATAACTCTATTTTAAATTATTAATAACTCTATTTTAAAGAAAAACATATAATACTTTCTTATTTATTAAAAAATTCCATCTATTTAAAATTACACCACTATCATTAATATATATGCTATATATTATCATTATTATATATATTGCATAATATTATAAGACATGTGCCAACATATATGCTATATTTTTTTCATTCTTATATATATTGCATAATGCTATAACACATGTGTCCATATTGACTTAAGTGTGTCCATATTGACTTAAGTGTAAGATGCTTTTAAATTTGACTTAAGTATATAATGCCTTTTCAAGAGAATATGATCACATGCTCTTTCACAAATTTCTTTCCTTTGGACTTTCAACATCTATTTCCTATTTCCTTAAAATTAAGAAATTTATTTTCCTCTAACTTTCACCATTCAATTTTTCGTAGTTAAACAATCAACAAATTTCTTTATTTTCAACTTTTACTATTCAATTTCCCTTAACTAAATAACCAACAAATTTATTTATCTCCAACTTTCAACATTCACTTTCCTACAACAAATTTAATAAAAACAAACAAAAACAATCTCACATATTTAATATTTCTCTAATGAATAAAAAAAAAAAAACATAAAATTAATAATTTTAATCTTTTGATAGTGATATATTTAATCTTGTTATTAAAATAAGTTATATTTCATTATTAATAACTCTATTTTAAAGGAAAACTATATAATACTTATTTATTAAAAAACTAAAACTATTTCTATCTATTTAAAAGCATATCATTGTCATTAATATATATGTTATATTTTATCGTGCTAATACAATTTGAGTGGGTCTAATGGTTAAGAACATGTGTTTCCTTCTAAGAAATCACAAGTTCAAATTTAGAGTCCTAAGAGGTCACAAGTTCAAATCCAGAGAGGAGTAGAGTATGTATACCTCAATAACTAAGACATGTACCCACATTGACTTAATTAAGTGTATGATGCTTTTTAAAGAACATGTGTCTACATGATTTTTCACAAAAAAAAATTCCTTTATACTTTCAACATCCATTTCTCTACAATGAACTAAATGAGTAATGGATTTCTTTTTCTCCAACTTTGACCATTCACTTTTCCATAACTAAATATCTAACAAATTTATTTATTTCAACTTTCAACATTCACTTTCTTACAACAAATTTAATCATTGTCTTACAACAAATTTAATGAAAACAAACAAAAGCAATCTCACACATTTAATATCTCGAAGAAAAAAAAACTGAAATTAATAGTTTTAATGCTTTTGATAATGATATATTTAATTTTATTATTAAAATAAATTATTTTTTCATTATTAATAATTTAATAGTTTTAATCGTTCCCGAGGTGTAGGATAGTCGGTGAAGGAGTGTGTTGTTAAGCCATTCCGTGTTGTTAAAGTCACCGGTTCGAAACCTGTGGGGACAAAAAATCCAACCATGTTAAGGGTTGGTGTGGCTCAGGCCGGGTGCGATCCTCGTGTGATTTTGACGGCTTAAATACCCATGAGTCGCGGTTTCTCAAGCCACAGGTTGGTTCCGCACAAATTAACAAACAAAAAAAAACTTAATAGTTTTAATCTTTTTTATAGTGATATATTTAATTTTATTATTAAAAAAAATTATTTCTTCATTATTAATAACTTTATTTTTAAATAAAAAATATATAATATTTTTTTTAAATAAAAAATAATACTTTCTTATTTATTAAAAAACTAAAACTCTTTTCATCCATTTAAAATTACACCACTAATATATAGACTTAAGTATATAATGCTTTTTAAAAAACATGTGTTCACATACTCTTTTACAAATTTCTTTAAACTTTTCTTTAGGCTTTCATCATCCACTTCCCTACAACTAACTAAATGACTAACAAATGTGTTCACATACTCTTTTACAAATTTCTTTAAACTTTTCTTTAGGTTTTCATCATCCACTTCCCTACAACTAACTAAATGACTAACAATTTTCTTTTTCAAAATTTTCAATATTCACTTTCCTACTAAAAAACAAAATTAATTAAATAACTAACAAATTTATTTTCCAACTTTCACCATTCATTTCTCCACATCTAAATAAACTACAATTTTGTTTATCTACAACTTTCACTTTCCTACAACA
>ML781634.1:220987-249130 GCA_009831015.1 Picea engelmannii | reverse complement strand
TTAATTAAAAAAAAAAATCTAATATTTTGCTAATTAACCCAAACAAAACTTAAAATTAATAGCTTCAATCCATTTAATTGTATATTTAATGTTTTATTAAAATAAGTTATATTTCATTATTAGTGACATAATACTTTCAAAATTCTATATTAAAAAATTGTAAACTTTTTAAAAATTAAATGCATTAATTTTTTTTTTCAAATTTTACATATTTTTATTTATTTATATAAATTCAAAAAATAAATAAAAATTTCACATTTCAATTTCCAAAAATAATGTTTTTCTAAATTAAATTTAAAAGAAAATTCAATAATATAAATAAATATATTATACTTAATTATACTTCTTTTTTTTTAAGTAAAAAGGTGAATCCTGTTATATTAAAGCTTCAAAAAAGAAATACACCATGACATACAGGTGTCAGCTGTCCTGCCTATGCAGGAAACCAGGACAGCTGGCCTGTCCAAAATAGCATGCAAAATCAAACAGCTCATTTCGCCACCCTGCCCGGAGGAAACCAGGGTGCATGTCCATTTTCATCAGTAGTTTAGTAAGGCCTATGCTAACGCTAACCAGGCTAATAACTAAAGAGCTACAACTCTGATAAACATCAAAAGAAATGGAGTTGGAGACCATGTGAAACAGAAGAACCTATTCACCGGAGTCCTCGCAGTCGTCCTTCGCTTTGTCGCTGCTGACAGGAATGACATAGATTTGAGCACAGGTGGGGCATTGTCGTCGAGGTGTGGCACAGGAGTAGGTTGCGTACAGCATGTCCAGGCGTTGGCTAGTGCGGATGGCTCTGAAAATTTGATCATCCACCAGACTGCGGACCTCAAAGATCAGGTTCAGGTGCTCCGGGTGTAGGAGTGGTGGCGGGGGCGGCGACTTTGGTTTGGCATTTGTTTCCTGGTGACCCTGCGTCTTCCTCTGCGGCTGCGAGTCGGTGTTTCTTTCCGGCAGCTCCTCCTCTACCAGGCAAGTGGTGAACTCTTCATTAGGAGCGTCGTTGGGACCGTAAGTCTTTCTCGAACTAGGCGGTGGTGCCGCTTCTTCAATGCATGCCGGGGGGTTCCAATTATCTGGAACTGTAAACATTCGACTCTCAGAGAAGTCCGGTGGGAGCTCCATGGTCGGAATTTCCTCGACGTAAGTTCTGGGGGGCGAGTTTGTTGCTATGGTCTGCCTGCGTCGCTTCCTCTTAGCCAGGAGCAGAGCCCATTCGAACTGCTTGTGTCTTTTCCTCATGGAATCAGTCGCGTACCAACCTGCTCCTCTGCGGGGTCTCCCCCTCGCTCGCGGCATAGTGAGAATGAGGACCAATGCCAGGATGTCTCCTGCGCTTCTATTCCTGCTCTGCTCGGCGAGCTTCGAATACATTCTAAGAGTTCCGGTGAGGCGGATAATGGCATAAACAATGGTTGCCGCCATTAAATCCGAGAGCTTAATGCTCTAGCTGGTCGGCATGTGCTCGCGCGTGAGAGGCCCCATCAATAGACGAAGACCGACAAAGGTGAGATCCTTCATAAATAGCTATGGTGTGAGGTGAGAGCCACCATAAATGGCCTCTCCCTACACACCTCCACGTGCCCCTTCCTTTCCGCGTGGCACCCCATCCAGAAATACCCAATTATACACTTATCAAATATATTATACCCAATTATACACTTATCAAATTGTTGTATTAAATCTTCCAAATAAATTTACACATCTAATATACTATTTATAGTACAATATTTTAACATTACACATTTTATTCGCATACCCTTATACCACCAAAAGCAATGGTTTATTTAAATTTGACATCTAACTACCTATTTACAAAAATCAATATGATATGACTAAACTTGACATCTACCCACTTATTTAGAAAAAATCAATATGATATGACTAAATGTTTAGAAAAAATCAATATGATATGAAATGTTTATACGATATTTTGTTTTATTATAAGATACGTGTTAATGTAGAACTCAAGTTAAAGTGGGTAATGTACTGGTGTGGATTTAGATTTATAGTTATCCAAAAATCAATGAAAAGTGTGTTTAATAAAATGTAAACCTCATCATGTATTAATAGATTTTGGAGTTGACAAATTATAAGTAAAATTGAAGTAGGACACTATATGATGTACATGCGTAAAATTGAACAGTTAAAAATCAAACCTTTGTGGTGACATCTAATTTAAATGGTCACTGATATTTATTTTCACATGTTAATATTAGTGGTATCTTTCCCTCCTCTTTATTTCATATTTTATATGAATTGTGAGGATTGTTTTGTGATAATGCATGTACTTATACGTTATGATGTTTATGTTAATGTGGATGTTTATAGTGGTAGTGGCCCTCCTACCAACATAATATTTTGGATTGATATAATTGTTTTTTATTGTTTTCAGTATATCATTATGTGGTTGATATTTCTCCTTCTTCTATGTGCTCTCCCTATTATTGGTTGATATTTCTCCTTCTTCTATGTGTTCTTTCTATTATTTGTCTCTTTTATGTGGTTTTCCTATTATCATAATGTTTTATTTATTTGTCTCTTTTATGTGGTTTTCCTATTATCATAATGTTTTATTGTATATGAGTCAATTTATATGCATGTTCTCCTTCATCTCATCTTATTAGCATAGCTTTAGCCCTATCTTTCCTTCTTTTATGTGCTCTTTCTATTATTTGTTTCTTTTATGTTCCTATTATCATAATGTTTTATTGGATATGAGTCAATTTATATGCATGTTCTCCTTCATCTCATCTTATTAGCATAGCTTTAGCCCCTATCTTGTGGTCTATATAGCTTGATTTAATTTGTGTGCGTGCAAATAATAACATAGATAATAATAATTATATATACCTAACTTGTGGCATCTTGGAATAGTGAGTTTGTGGCAACATATAAGTTCTTATAGACCACAATCTTTATGTTAATGTATAAGTTTCTAAATATGATGATCCTTAAGACAATGGGGTTGTCCACAAATATCATGCCCTTGACTAACATAATGATTGATTAGTTGTGAGGTTCCACTCACTCCTCTATGTGACCTATGTGCATGTGTTGCATGAATAATTCTAGGAATAATATTAGTGAGATACATATATCTTATAGAATCTTGGTACAACTTATACCACTTTAAAATCTCCCTCCCTCCTATCTTATGGTCCTTATGTCAAGGGACATCCACAGAGGTAACACCCTTGCTCCTAAGAAACTAGTTGATTGGTTGTGGGGTGATTATACTTTCTTGATTGACCTTCCCTTCCCTCCTTTGTTTTTCATGTGAGAAATTTTATGTTTATATAAATATGCCTATATTATGGTGTCGAGAGAATAACTTGCATAACTATTAAATATCCTTCTCTTCCCCTCTCTATCATTCATTTCTAATAACATCAACATTGATTGATATTAACATTAGCTTTGCATGATCAAATCTGTGATTGTCAATATACTTGCTTGTACATTGGTAGGTGGAATTGCTCCACATTGTCACATTACATAACACCAACATCAAATGTGGAGTTCAATTGTACAAATTGTTGTTGTTGTTATTAGAAAACATTAATGGGGGAGGCTAATAGTTGAGTAGGGACCAATAGTGGAGATATAACCCAACTTATGAACCTCCAACAATTCAGCATACAATATACAAGTAAAATATTATGAAATTGTATTAAAATGACATAGAATGTACAAAATGAATTCAAAAAATAGTCCTTAAATTCATTGGGCCCACAATTGTCTAGAAGGTTACTTTTAGTGCACATAAGCAGTGAAGCACATCACTGATATGGTTTTCATACAAAACATCATGTCCAATACACATCGTCAACAAATGTTCTAACATAAAGACACTTCAAATCCTTAAAAGTGTAGAATTATTTTAAGTTTAGTCCAACATGATTAATTTTGATGTACAAATTTCCCATCATATATGTTAAATAGGTTGAAAGATGGAGAATATATGTAGCAGATGACATTCCAATATTCCTAACATCAATTCCATATAGATCCCAACATTGATTTCCACATGCACATTTGATCAAACATTTATAATAAGCTTCACCATCCAATGTGTTCAATAGCCTAGTGTTAAGTGTGTAATCTATAATATAGAGAAGGACCATAACTCATTAAATTCATCAAATGAATCCCCTAAGACCATTAAACATTTCAAAAGCACAAGGTTCATCAAAGAGCAATTCATATCTATTGGATCATTAATCAAATCAATCTTAGACATGAATTCCATAATTCAAATATGCCATCCATGCCAATGACCATTCACCAATCAAATTTTCCAGTGGATTACTATAAATATAATCTATCATTCATGGAAGCACCATTTTTACAATTCACAATTTAATACTACTCTCTAGATCATTGTTAATGCTCCCTCACAATCTATCTCTAGTCCAGGTATTGACTATCACTATAATTTCATAAACAAACTTGTTTTCAAGTTTTGTTCGTTGTCACGTATGTTTCCATTTCCTTGTCATTTTACACTTTATCAACCTCTAATGTTCTACATTTTTTGTATGTTTAATGGTTTTTTCCAATCATGGAAAGAGGGATTGTTGCTACATGTATAAGGAGGGCAAGAAGACCAGTGAAAAGGTGTAACACACCTGACCCCCTAACTCTCTTAGGCTAGTGGGATGTTCATTTTTCCTCGTCTCTCGAGGTAATTATTTAGCTTCACTCTCCCTAGTGTTCCGTCCATCACTGGTTTAAGTGATGACTTCTCTTATCAAAATATTTATTGTATTAAATCCTACTCGATCGACCCCCAAATTACCAATGAAATCCCTCTATGAGGTTCACTGCAATGACTTGAGACCTATACTCCCTCATTCAGATGGTCAGAACCACTTCTCACCTATAGAGCGGAGATTTAGAATGAATCAGATTCCTTCCCATCAAAATAGTAAGCTATAGCCTTAAAATCCCATTCCAAAAATTTCATTTTGATGGATCATTCTGACAGATCCAATAACTCTAGTACTTGGGAACCAATGACTCTAATCATGTTGACTCCTCTAATAACCTAATGATTAACACTAATTTATTCAATTACTAGCCAAATGAACTGGTGGGACCCATGACTAATCTATGGTTGATATTTCATTGTGTCCACTCCACTATCCATGGATCACATTCTCTCTCAGAGTGCTCCTTATCGTAGTGCATCCACCTCGAGAATCATAGGCCACTCTGACTGACTCACTCTGACAACAACCTTCGATGGATCTAATGGTCCTTATGACACTTCAACCAACAGTCAAGAATTGCTCGGGGTTCACAACTACTCGATAGCTAAGGTTCGTAGGCCTTCCTCCTCGAAATGGACCATATGATATCAAACAATTGAGATCTTATAGGAAAAATCTCGATAAATAAATGATCCTCAGACGATCTCATTATCAGACTCCCATCTCATTCTCTCTCTCCAGATGTCCAGTAGTCTTCCTTCCAACAAGATTACGCGTGAGACCAATGGTTATGATTTCAACTTCCAGTACTCTAATAGATCAAAGAATCTTGTTGACTTTGATTCTTCCTTGTCAGGGTCCCATTTCAACCTTACACTAGGTCTCTCCAACGTTCTCTTTGTCCGACCAACAGTCAAGATCATCTCACCACGTAGAATCAACGACTGGCATTTGTCATGACTCAAAGTAGGGGTTTTATTTAGAATAAATATATGAATCTGGACCTAATGACTCAGGGATGCTTCATGATTTTTCGTTAAGGCTTTTACCATGTCTCTTGGACTCTCTCCTTCACTCCCAAACTCGATAATGAAATTATATCTCAAAACTTGGATGAATATTTTCATGTCCTGTAAACATTCCATTTAAGAAAAGAAATTTCATTAGGGTTAAGGCTCCCTAGCTACACAGAGACCCTCCTCAAACATTAGGGTATTTCACTACCAATTCCCTAGTGAATATTTTCATATCTTTCAAGATTTCCATTCAAACTCTTGCAGTTCCAAGGGTTATACTCATCACTACCATCACCCAACCATTGAAGGTTTATATCCTGCAAGATTTCCATTTCAAAGACTTGCAGTTTCCACATGGATACACCTTACTATTGCACTACTTGCTTGATTACATAGGTTTACCAGGTTAACAGTGGAAACAAACATGCATAATCCATTTTACTCATGAATTTAACCATTCCTTCATATATTTCATATTTACCATTTAAACCATAAAACATCACATTTGCATCATTAAACATAAATCAAGCATGTTAAGTTAAAATATTTATTTATTCAGTGAAATGTGAATCCAACCAACTGACTAAGAGATGAAGCCTTTCCTCCTAGCCTTAGGATATTTTATAGTATTCCTTCCTACAACATGCCACCCCCATGACAAGCCATGATACCCCAATGGGATTGATTTGGTCGACTACCCGATTAGGAAAATGGTCCCAGAAGGTTACTCTCCTTCACTCCACTAGAAAAAACAAAAGTTTCCCTCTCCCTACTAAGATAAGGACCTCCACGGGTTTATCATGCACCTTCCCAACTGGATTTCCTCTACACAAAGGAGTCCCTTCTCTACTATATAGTCCCTTAATGACCTCCCCTTACCAGTGCCAGTTTCTTTCGAGTAAGCACCAAACTGTGGTCCTCTATTTCTCCAATCTGGATCTGGGTATTCACTATTCCAAGGTGGCCATTATTTTATTGGGAAATTTTCCCATTTTCCTCAAGGGAACTTCCTAGAAACCTTGTTTCTCAAAAATATGTGTGTGAGTCTCCTCCTTATCTCTTGTCCAACTGTGAGTTTGAAATTCACTCTATTTATTATGGTTCTCAATGAGAACCCCTCTTCATCTTCTCATGCTACTGAAAACTCTCTTTCTTGGGTTCTCCTTCTCTTCTATTTCTTTCTCTATGATCTCTTCTCTGCATCTCCTATATGTGTGTCTCTCCCTCCCTCTCTTCTGATGTTTTTACACCTTTTGTATCTTCTTCCACACTTTCCTTGGGATTCCCATGACTGTCCTATAGTCATGGATCTGAATTCAAAGGGGAAATATAGGGGTTTCATTTTGTCAGTTTCTGATTGAATCTTTGTTTCCCCCAAATACCAAACTCTATCAGTAGTTATAATTGCCTCAACCACCCATATTGCTACCCATATATGGTCACCTGGCTCAATTCTGATCCAAGCACATTGGTAGGTGATGTATTAAATTATCCAGGCATAGACTGGAATGCTGAGAAATCTTCCTATTTTTTTCATTGAAGATTCTCCACTCCACCTCTCAGTCCACCTAATTAACTTCCACTTGTGATACCATGGCCAATACTCAAGGCATTTTCCTTCTTAGTCATATGTCTGATATTTAATATTAATCAACAACATAATTTCATGCTTCATAATCCCATTATATGAATTATTAACATAATTACAATCATGGGGGGGAACAGGGTGTTATGTTCTCCTCCCCCTTAAAGGAACATCATCCTCAATGTTTAAAACACAATATACATACAATTATACAGAAAAAAAAAAAAATGGGTATGCCACTCTCATGGAATATTCTAATTCCCAAGTAGCCTCATATGCTCAAAAGTGTTTCCATTGCACCTTGACCTGCACCACGACTTGGTTCCAAAACAATGTTTCTCTCCTTCCGAGGATGCATTGAGGTTTGGGTTGGAATTCTCCCTCTAGTTCCACATATATCATAGTCTAATCAATGACATGATTCGAATCATGAAAATATTCCTTTAGTAAAGACACATGGAACACATTATGAGCTCTAATAATAGGTGGTAAGGAAATTCTATATGTTACATGTCCCACTCTTTCCAGGACTTCAAATGGTCCACAATAGTGGGGTGCTAACTTATCACTTGTCCTCGTCCTTAGGGAACTCCTCTTGGGTTTCACCCTGAGATACACATGATATCCCACCTTGAACTCTTTATGAGTTCTCTTGTTGTCTGCATAGCTCTTCTGTCTATCCTGGGCTACTTTCAAATTATGCCTTATCTTGATCATAGGTTGCTCCATTTCTTTCAACAGTTCTGGTATGAGTGTTATCTTTTCCATTGGACTATCCCAACTAATTGGAACTCTACACTTCCTACCATACAGAACCTCGGATGGGATCATATTCAATGATTCATGATAACCATTTTTATAAAAAAACTCCACCAAGGGTGGATACTCTTCCCATTGCTTGGGTTGATGCATAACATGCATCTTCAACATGTCTTCTAGCATTCTATTTACTCTCTCAATCTAAAAATCGGTTTGATTATGGTAGGTCTTGCTAAATGCTAATTGCATTCCCAAGCCTACAAACACGATTTTCCAAAAATTTGAAGTGAACTTAGCATCTATGTCTGAGATTATGGTCTTTGGCAGACCATGCAATATGAAAATTCCCTTCATAAATAAATCAACAACATATATACCTTCAAAAGTAGATTTAATGGGAATAAAATGAGATGCCTTGCTCATATTATCCATTACTACCATGATTGCATCATGTTTCCTAACCTTTCTTGGAAAACCATTAATAAAATCCATGGAGATTGTCTCCCATTTCCATTCTAGAATTTGCAAAAGTTGCAATAGTACTGTAGGGTGCTTGTGTTCAAACTTTACCTATTGACACTCCAAACACTTGGAAAGGTATTAAACAATGTATTGCTTCATTATTGGCCAATAATACAACTACCTTACTGATGTTACCATCTTATGATAACCATGGTGAACTACATAAGGTATCCTATGGAATTCATCCATGATCAAATGTTTCAGCTCTAATGAATTGGGCACATACAACCAGTTGTGATACAACAATAGTCCATCAGTTGTAATTTGATACCCTTCATACTTTTTCTCACTGGATTCTTGTTGCAATCCCTCTTTTTCCTAATTGAAAACCTCATTTTCTTGAAAGAGGGCTCGAATCCTCTGCTTGATGTCAAATTCTCCTACACTAGTTGTTGTTAAGTGTATTTTATTCAAACTTTGACTAAGTTCATATACCACTTTGTTTTATGTTCCTTTCATGTTTTTGATATCAAAGTCAAACTCCCTAATCAATTCCATCCACCTAGAATGTCTAGCATTCAACCTCGGCTAGTGAAAAAAATACTTTAACCCACAATGGTCTTTCATCGGGACAAACCTTGTCCCAAGCAAGTAACGTCTCCACATCTTCAACACATGTACAATTGTTGCAAGCTCCAAATCATGGGTGAAATACCTTTGCTCATTCTCATTTATCTTTTGTGATTCATAACTGATCACTTGTCCTTCCTGCATAAGAACTCCACTGAGTCCTTCTCTGTAAGCGTCAATACAAACCAAAAAATACTTTTCAAGGTATGCAATCTTCAAAACATGGGCATTGGTCAAAAGATTCTTAAGTTGTTGAAAGTTGGATTCACACTCTGTTGACCATACAGATTTCTTCCCTATCCTCTATAATGAATTAATGGGATGACCAATCTCATAAAATCCCTTTTGATGTAGGAGCATTGCTCCACCTCATCAAGCACCAACAAGCTAGCACATCAGCACACAAGGAGGAACAAATTCCAAGAGAAGAGAGGTGCCAACCCTCTCATTTTGAGCCTAAATCGAAAATTTTAAATGTAATTTAATGAGAATTAATGTCTGGAGGCTCAAGGAAAGTCGGGTCATGTTTTTGAACAAGCCAAGTGTGAAGTCTCCTTTAGTGGATGAAAGGTAGTGGGATCTAGCTCCAATTTGGACTAGATGTCCATTGAATGTTATTGAATGTAATTCAATGCGAGTAGGTGGAGGAAGGATCGAGAGCCCCTCCTTTGTAAAAGATCTTTTTTTTCAAAATTCAGTAGTCTGTAGTATTTGTAGAGCATTAGAGAGCTCAAGAGAGGAGAGGAGAGAAAGAGATGAGACCCTGTTGTAGTCCAACCTTGTACACATTGTAATTAGCATTCAGATTAATACAAAGAGAAACTTTTCCTGCCCATGAGGTTTCTATGTGTTTTTATGTGGGTTTTATAAATGTTTTATGTGTTTATTTATGTTTTTTTATGAATACAATGGATGCATGTTATATTTTGTTTGCAGGAACTAAGGAGAATTCTATGCCTATATTTTTTTGAGTGTTTTGGGATTTCACAGCTGTGAAAGGAGTGCACATTAGAGTTGTTAGAGAACTATAAAAGGTTGGCGCAAGGAGTGTATGAGAAATCGTCCCAGAGTTCTGTGAGGAGCATGTCAGGTGGGCACACCTAAACTATTCTCAAACTCAGAAGGGAAATTTGTCCCAGGAAGATTCACCAGAGTTGCTAAACACTCTGAAGAGGATATACCAAAGTTGTTGAACACTTTGAGGAGGCTTTGCAAGGATATCATTGAGAAGATGCAGGTAGTGCACGAGGAATCTATTTCGAGTTTTTTTTAGCAGGTTTCCAAGAGCACACACCAGAAGGTAAATCGCAGGAGGGGCAATAAAAGTTTGCACAAAGAGCGCAAGGAGAGCACAAGTCAATTTTCAGCATTTCAGGATTCAGAAGGTGAAGCTAGCCCAAGTCTCTAACTCTAAGAGAAGTGCAAAGAGTTCTCAAAAATAACTTATTTTCAAAATTTCAAAGCTCGGGAGAGGTAAAGCAGATAAAGACCAAGCATTCAGGCTTGCAGGAGAGAAGTCAAAGGCTAACCCTTTGAAAAATTTGATAAAATCCTTCATTAGAAGGAAGGCATAGCCACAACAGAGGAGAATCTACAACAGTCATTGAATCTATTTTCAAAAGCGATCCAGACCGTCAGATCAGAGTCCAGAACAAAGGAGGAGTGCATAGGAAGAGAAAGATCTCATTCGTTAGATCCAGGCACGTGGATTGTGAGCCATCAGATCCAGGTAAGTTGGACAGTGGTTAACCATCGGCGTAATTCTGAGTTCAGAGGTCCAGAGGTTTTCCATACTTTGGCACAGAGGATACAAGTTCTCCAAAGTCCCGAGGATCCAAAGTAAGTATGGACCGTCCATCAATGAGGACATGTGTCAGAAAATTTGGGGTGGTTCGGAGGGTTGTCCATCCGAGAGAGAAGAGGTGTGGAGATTTCAAAACTCCTGAAGCTCCGAACAACAAACTGAATCCTAGTTGTTGGTGCCAAGGATGTGTGTCAGAAGATATTGGAGTTCAAATATATTGTACTCCGGAGGAAGTGGAGCACGGGTGCTAAGGGTCGCAAGACTCCCAAAGGCATGAAGGCTAAAGTCAATCACGTCTGTCTGTTAGCATGGGCGTGTGTCAGTGGATTATCAAGTTTGGAAGATTGGGAGTCTGGTAGACTAGAGGTAAGAGGTGTTCAATCCCTCTGAAGCTATGAATATCAGAGTCGATATGAGCCATTGATAAAATGCGGGGATGCATGGACCTAGATCCAGAGGTCTGGAGCCCCAGTAATACGGAGGAAAGGGTTGAGAAATCACCTTGGAGTGAAGACACCCCGAGTTCCGAACTGTGGATCTCATCCTATTTGTAGACCAGAGGAGGACATGTGGAGGGTAGATCTTACCTCTGCCAATTCATTTATTCAGGGGTTTGGAGGTATAGTGTTGCAAGAAACCTTGAAGGTCATAGTCGCGAAGTGGAGTATAAATTGTTGATCTGCGGAGAAAGGATAGTCATCTGATCCGTTTGTTCAGAGTTCAACACTTCGCGATCATGGCGGGTTGGAGTAGGGAGAACGGGCGAAGCCTGAACTCCCAAAGTTTTATGCGAGCCATCGATATTGACAGAGATTGGGGACCATTGATCCCATAGGTGTTCGGATTCGTCTATTGGTTTGGCATTCGACGCTTCGCGAGTGAAAGGTGTAGGAGTGGGAAGATCTATCGAAGCCTGGATTTCTGGAATTATTTCCCGCCATAGATTTCTCTTAGTGATGATGACCGTCAATTCCCATATTCATTCATAGGTTTGAAAGTCTACGAATTCGAAGGAGTGGAGGTTTTGGAGTGTTGAAACTCCTAGAGATCGAAGTTCTTGGAGCTACCAAATTTTCTCTTTTTGAGTTATCCCCTAGTCACAACCCACGGTCATATAGGTTTTGGCCGAAACAAGAGAGCTAGCGGCCTAGTTTCAATTTAAATAGAAAGGGGGCCTAGAGGGAAATCACTCGTGGGATTTTATTGGACCTTCAGAGTATAATAAAGGACCTGTGTAATATTTTGGGGGCTCAACAGGAGCCCAAGAGCTGATCCAGCTCTGAAATTTTGACAATCCTAGATCGAGAGGTTGCGCGGGTCGCAGGTGAGGGTGTGGGTTTGCATCAAGTGGTATCGGAGAAATAATTTAGCTCAAGAAGAGGAATAAAAATGGCTATTGAAGGCCAAAAGAGGGGTCAGAGAAAAGAGCTTAAGTAGATGAGCATCCAGGAAATGGACCAAGAGCTTTGGGAGGTCCGAGAAGAACTCGGTCGATTGATGTTGAAGATGCAGTAGGAAGCAAAAGGAAGTTGGAGGTATGAATGGAATTTGAAGAAGAAATCAAAGTGGCTTGTCCATCATTTGGTTGCTAAGAGGCAACAACAAATATTAAAGAATTGGTTGAGGCATGCTGAAAAACTTAGTACCACATAGGAGATGGTTTGTGTTTGCAAGCCAAAAGTTGGAGAAACCCTCAATGAGGAGGGAGAGAGATCGACTAGAGATATCATAGACTTCCAGGAGGGCAGGTCAAAAATTTCATATTGCCATATGGGAAAGGAAGAGGAGATGAGGCTATCTAAGAGTCTCATGAGATCAGTGGAGAGATCAAATCAATAATGACTGTTGACAGAGGAGGAGGATCATAAATCCATTTTGATCATTGGGGGAATTAGAATATTCCTACCAAGAATCCCAATCGAGCTAAGTGCACATTTTAAAGATGCAAACGAAGAAGGAAAACCAACAAAGATTGTCAAGGAGAATATTGAGAAGACATTGACATCTACCCAAGTGGAGATGAAAGGAGAAGAGGAGCATACAGACAAGATGCTCACTCATTGGGAGAAAGAACTGAAGTTGTTGGAGGATTGGTTAGGAAATCCAGGGACAAAAGGATACTTCCCAAGGGATATAGTCATGAAGAATGAGGAGAAATTCCAGTCAGACAACCAGCTGGAAAACACTGGACTTGGACCAAAAGAAAAAGATAACAGGAGAGCAGAAGAGGAACTCGCAGATGAAAATATGTCAGGGGAGATAATTGAGTAGTATCTCAACAACATTTCTATAGAATTGAAGTCTACATTCGAGTGGAAATACAATGCCACAAAAGATGAAAACAACATGCGAGATCAGATTGATCTACCCTTCGATCTGAGTGAAGAGGAGGATTTGCAGTCGAGAAGACTGTGAAGGAAGAGCCAACCAGTGGAGCAGTTAGACAGAGTAATAAAAGAGATAAGAAAGCTGATGTTGAAATCAACACAGGAGACAACTAGCAGCAATGAAATATTGACCAGAGGAGAACCTGTAGCAGCATGACAACAACAACAACAACAACAGAAAGGTAGAGGAGTAGAAGGACAACTCCAAATTCAAATATGGGACCCTAGAGGATATCAAACTCAGCAACAGGGGAGCCATGAGCAGGATCTCATGATTTTTTCAGTGTGGGAGTATGATACAGGAGCATCGCTCCACCTCATCAAGTGCCAACAAGCCAGCGCATCAGTGCACAAAGAGGAATAAATTCCAAGGGAAGAGAGGCGCCAACCCTCTCATTTTGAGCCTAGATTTAAAATTATAAATGTAATTTAATGAGAATTAATGTTTGGAGGCTCAAGGAAAGTCGAGTCATGTGTTTGAATAGGCCAAGTGTGAAGTCGCCTTTAATGGCTGGCAGGTAGTGGGATCTAGCTCTAATTCGGACTAGATGACCATTGAATATTATTGAATGTAATTCAATGAAAGTATGTGAAGGAAGGCTCGAGATCCCCTCCTTTGTAAAAGAACTTTGTTTTCAAAATTCAATAGTCTGTAGTAGTTGTAGAGAATTAGAGATCTCAAGAGAGGAGAGGAGAGAAATAGTTGAGACTTTGTTTCAGTCCAGCCTTGTACACATTGTAATTATCATTCAGATTAATAGAAAGAGTAAGTTTTCCTACCCATGAGCTTTCTGTGTGTTTCTATGTGGGTTTTCAGAATGTTTTATGTGTTTATTTATGTTTTGTTATGAATACCATGGATGCATGTTATATTTTGTTTGCAGGAATTAAGCAAAAAAAAATTCCTGTAGTTTTCTGAGTGTTTTTGGATGTCACAGTTGTGCACGGAGTTCACCTTAGAGTTGTTAGAGAACTCTAAAATTCCAGCGCAAGGAGTGTGCGAGAACTCATCCCAGATTTCTATGAGGAGCATGCCAAGTGGGCACACCAAAACTATTCTCAAACTCAAAAGGAAAAATTTTCCCAGGAATATTCACCAGAGTTGCTAAACACTCTGAAGAGGATATACCAGAGTTGTTGAACACTCTGAGGAAGCTATGCAAGGATTGCATTGAGCAGGTGCAAGGAGTGCGCAATGACTCTATTTAGAGTTTTTGTGAGCAGGTTTCCAAGAGGGCACACCAAAAGGTAAATATCAGGAGGATCAGTGCAAGTATGCATAGGGAGCGCAAGGAGTACGCAAGTGAATTTTTAGGGTTTCAAGATTCAGAAGGTGAATCCAGCCCGAGTCTCAGACTGTGAGAGAAGCGCAAAGGTTGCACACAAATAACTTATTTTCAAAAGTTCAAAGCTCAGGAGAGGTAGAGCAGATAAAGACCAAGCATTGAGGCTTGTAGGAGATAATTCAAAGGATAACCCTTTGAAATTTTTTATAAAGTCCTTCATGAGAAGGAAGGCGTAGCCATAGCGGAGGAGAAGCTACCACAACCATCAGATCTTCTATCGGAAGTAATCTGGACCATCAGATCAGAGTCCAGAATGAAGGAGGAGCACGCATGAGGAGAACAGATCTCATATGTTAGATCTAGGAACATGGATTGCGAGTTGTTGGATCCAAGTAAGTTTCACGGTGGTTAACCCTCAGCGAGTTTGGAGGTCTAGAGGTTTTCCATACTTTGGCACAGAGGATACAATTTCTCCGAAGTCTCAGGGAGTCGAAGTAAGTCTAGACCATCCATCAGTGAGGACATGTGTTAGCATATTTTGGGTGGTTCAGAGGACTGGCCATCCGGGAGAGCATAGGTGTGGAGAGTTCAAAACTCCCGAAGCTCCGAACAACAGAGTGAATCCTAGTTGTTGGTTCCAGGGATGCGTGTTAGAAGATCTCATATTTCAAATATCTCATACTCCAGAGTAAGTGGAGCATAGGTGATAAGGATCACAAGACTCCCGAAGGCCCAAAGGCCAAATTCAATCATGTCCATCTATTAGAGTGGACGCGTGTCACTGGATCATCAAGTCCGGAAGACCAGAAATATGGGAGACTAGAGGTAAGATGTGTTTAATCCCTCTGAATCTCAGAATACCAGAGTCGATCTGAGCCATTGATAAAAGGTGCGGAAATGTGGCACTAGATCCATAGGTCTAAAGCCCCAGTACTCCAGAGGAAAGGGTTGAGAAACCACCTTGGAGTGAAGACGCCCAAAGTTCTAAACTACAGAGCTCATCCTAGTTGTAGACCAGAGGAGGACACATGGAGGGTAGATAGTACCTCTGTCAATTTGGCTATTCGGTGGTTTGGAGTTATAGTGCTATGAGAAACCCTGAATCCCAGATTCATGAAGTAGAGTATCAACTATTGATCTGTGGATAAAGGATAGTTGTCTGAATAGTTGGTTTGGAGTTCAACACTTCGCTAGCATAGCGAGTTGGAGCAGGGAGAATGACCAAAGCCCGAACTCTTGAAGTTGTATGTGAGCCATAGATCTTGACTGAGATTGGGGAACATTGATCCCATAGGTTCTCAGATTCGTTCGTCGGTTTGACATTTGGCACTTCGTGAATGAAAAGTGTAGGAGCGGGAAGATTTGTCGAAGCCCAAATTTCTGGAATTGTTTCCCGCTATAGATTTCTCTAAGTGTTGTTGGTTGTCAATTCCCATATCTTTTTGTAGGTTCGCAAGTCCGTGACTTCGAAGGAGTGGAGGTTTTGGAGTGCTGAAACTCCCATACCTGAAGTACCTGGAGCTCCCGAATTTAAACCTTTTGAGTTAGCACCTGATCACAACCCATGATCATATGGGATTTTGGTCGAAACAAGAGGGCTAGCGGCCTAATTTGAAATTAATGATAAAGGGTTCCTAGAGGGAAATCACCCGCAGGTTTTTATTGGACCTGCATAGGAGAATAAAGGACCTGTTTAAGATTTTGGGGGCTCAGCAAGAGCTCAAGAGCTAATCCAGCTCTGAAATTTGGATGATCCTAGACCAGGAGGTCGCGTGGGCCCCAGGTGAGGGTAGGGGTCTGCATCACCTTTATAAACCTTCTATAATACCCAACTAGTCCCATGAAATACCTCACCTACGTTACATTTCGACGGGAACGCCAATCCATGATTGCCTTGATCTTTTCAGGATCTACCACCACTCCTTTTGATGATATAGTGTAGCCTAAATACTGGATCTCCTTTTGAAATAATTCACACTTGTTGAACTTAGCATACAATTGGTGATCTCTCAACACTTGTAGCACCATATTGAGAAGCTCTTCAGGTTGTTCTCTAGTCTTGGAATACACCAAAATATCATCGACAAACACTAAGAAAACTTATCCAAGTACTTATTGAGAACATTATTCATCAAGAACATGAAGGTAGCCGGTGAGTTGTTAAGTCCAAATGGCACCACCACAAACTCATAGTGTCCATAACTTGTTCTAAAGATTGTATTTTGGATACCCTCATCCTTGATTCCGACTTGATGATATCCTGATCTTAAATCAATCTTAGAGAAAATTGTAGCTTCTCTAAGTTGATAGAAAATATCATCGATCTTGGGTAATGGATACTTATTCTTAATGTTCATCTTGTTCAATTTTCTGTAGTCAATGCAAAAATTCATTGTACCATCCTTTTTCTTCAAAAACAAGGCAAGGGATTCCTATGGGGATACACTATATCTAATGTACCCTTTATCCAACATGTCTTTCAGCTTTACTTTCAACTCCACCAATTCTGGTGTGCTCATACTATAGGGTACTTTTGATGTTGGTACTACTCTAGGTACAAGGTCTATTGAAAAATCAAGATCTCTCTTAGGAGGAAGTCTAGGTACCTCCTCTGGAAACACATCCTTAAACTCACACAACACTAGGTGATCTTCAGCCTTCAACTCTTTACTTTTCGTTGAGTTAAGAACATGCATTGCATACAAGGGGCATTCTTTTCTACTAAATTTATTAAGTTGTAGTGATAATATTTTTCTAACTGACACTAGCTTTCAAATTCCTTGCAAAACTCTTGCATTGCCTTCTTCGTCTTCGCATTCTAAGGTCTTCTCATAATAGTTCAATTTTAATTTTTGATTTGTTAACCAATCCATGCCTAACAACACATCATATGATCCTAAAGGTAGGATATTCAAGGTTTCTTGAGTATGCAGTCTACTCATTTAAAATGGGAAATCCTTTATTACTTCTTCCACCCTTCTCTTAGTTCTAGTGGCTAATTGAACCAACCATGCATTTGCATGTTTCTTTATTTGTAAGGAACATGCTTCAACACTTAAGATGAGACATAACTAAGGTTAGATACAGGGTCAATTAAAATAGAAATGGGTTGCTTGAAAATAATACCTTCCAACTCCACTATAGACGCTTTGTGTTTTTCTTGTCGATTATCCACAGTTCCATATATCATGGGCACACTTATGGCCACATCATTGATAGTAGTAGCCTCTTGAACATGATAAAATCTTTTACTATCATTCTTTATATGAGGACAATCCATCAACATATGTGGTTCTCCACAACCCCAACATTGTACAAGTCCTTTCTTTGGTTCCACTATTTTTTCTCTTTCCTACTCTGCTAGCCTATTTCCACTTTGAGATGGAAAGTTTTGTTGATGCACACTTCTACTTGGTTGACCAAACTGAACACCTTTCTTCAGATTATTATATGGAAATTATTTGAATCCCTTCTTTTGGAATACACTCTTATCTTTCCTTTTCCATTCCTTAGAAGCCTCGTGATTATGCTTACACTAGTCATAACAATACTTGGTCTTCCTAATGGTATCCTTCGATGTTTTTGGCTCATCAAATTCAATTTTGTCAGACTGTGGAAATACACTAAGGAAATGTTGTTTCTTTTCTTTCTCATCCTTGAGGTAACATACCTCAATAGTTCCAAGATTTTCTTGGCATAGGCATCCATGGTAAGTTTTCCCAAATTATGTTCATGGAACTCTTTGATTTTCCCACTTTGGTAAGTACTTCTTTGATAGGTAATATTTCCTGAAATACTTTTCAAATTGCTTCCAGGTCAACTTGCTCTCTTTCAACCCTTTAAATTCCTTGAGGTATTCCCACCAAATGGAGGATCCTTCATTCAGATTCAAAATAGAAATATTCACTTTTTTATTGTCCGAGTAATTATGTACTCGAAAATACTTCTTCAGACCCAACAACCAAGCTTCAACTTCTTCTCCCTTCTTGATTTCTCCATCATAGGTAGGTGGCTTATCCTTCTTAAAATTTTCAGTTACAAAACTCTCTGAATGCCTCTTTTTCTTCTTCTTGGGAATACTTGATCCAGTATCACTATTGGACAACTCCTTGGATGTAGACTTCCTATTGGATGAATCTATGGAAATTATTCCACCGTATTTTTGTTTCCTTACATCCTGATGTCTCTTCTTGGAAGAACTCCTTCCTACATTTCTATAGATTATTCCATGCTTCTGGGCATCCAAACGAGTTTTCAATCTCCCCAATTGCTATAATTCTACATTACTAGTGGTTGGGACTTGTTATAGGTGCTTTTGAATTTCAGAAAAACTTTGTCGTAGTATTGCATTCAACTTTGTCTGCTCAAACTAGGCTCTCATGAGCCTCTCATTTTTTTCTTCAGACTTATAACAATAACTACCAAGTATGGAGGGGTTTCTATGGCCCTCCGACAATATAGTCTTCATATTTAAGGTGTGAGGTGTATTCCATGCTACGTTTCACCATTCATATCTACTTTCCTTTCAGTACATCCTACGTGCTGAAAAAACAACTACAATTAGTTATTACACCAAAAATAATTTTAAAAATGCTTTATAGTGAAATAAAGGGTGTTTTTAAAACAATCAATGGCCTTGGTGACCCATTCAATCCTAGATTTTGAACTCTTCTCTGATACCACTCTGTAAAAAAACCGACCCCCTAACACTCTTAGGTTGGTGGCATGTTCATTTTTCCTATTCTCTAGGGGTAACTATTCGGGTTCACTCTCCCTGGTGTTCAATCTATCATTGGTTTAAGTGAGGAATTATATTATCAAAACATTTATTGTGTTAAATTCTACTCGATCGACCCCCAAATTACCAACGAAATACCTATATGGGGTCCATTGCAATGACCGGAGACCTATATTCCCTCATTCAGGCTGTCAGAACCACTTCTCACCTCCAAATTGACGATCTAGAATGATTCAGATTTTGTCCCACCAGAATATTAGGTTACAAGCCTAAAATCCCATTCTGATAGATCCAATGACTCTTAGACTCAAAAACCAATGACTCTAATCATGTCATCTCCTCTAATATCCTAACCATTGACACCCATTTATTCAATTACTATCCAAATGAACATGTGTAACTAATAACTAATCTACGATCAAGATTGCATCAAGTTCACTCCTTGATCCACGACTCACATTCACTGTCGGAGTCCTCCTTATCAGAGTGCATCCCCCTTGAGCATCGTAGGCCATTTAGACCGACTCACTGCAATGGAAACCTATGACGGATCTAAAGATCCTCGCTACACTTCAACCAACGGTCAAGATTTTCTCAAGGTTCACAATTGCTCGACAATTAATTTTCCTAGGCCTTCCACCTTGGAATAGACCATATAAGATACAATGGATAATATATTAGGAGACACCTCTAGATAGATCAATCATCC
This sequence comes from Picea engelmannii, assembly GCA_009831015.1. NCBI lineage: Eukaryota > Viridiplantae > Streptophyta > Pinopsida > Pinales > Pinaceae > Picea > Picea engelmannii. The sequence continues at coordinate 229,033 of ML781634.1, read as the reverse complement.
TAATACTATATTTTTGTCAAACTCCCATCTCATTCTCTCTCTCCATATCTTCAACAATATTCCTTCCGACAGGATTACATGTGACACCAATGGTCATGATTTCAACTTTTAGTCCTCTGATAGATCAACAACTCTCATTGACTCAGATTCTTCCTCGTGAAAGTCCCATTTCAACCTTACACTAGGTCTCTCTGATGGTCATTTTTTCCAACGAATGGTTAGGACCATCTCACCACGTCGAATCAACAACTAACATTTTTCTCGACTTAAAGTAGGGGTTTTCTTCAGAATAACAGTCTGAATCCAGACTTAACCACTCAAGTATCCTTCAAGATTATTCCTTAATGTTTTTACCTGGTATCTTAGACTCTCTACTTCACTCCCAAACTGGCTAAGGAAATTCCATCTCAAAACTTGGATGGAGATTCACATATCCTACAAATTTTCCATTTAAGTAAGGGAATTTCAATGGGCCTAAGGCTCCCTAGCTACATAGAGAACCTCCTCAAACATCAGGGTATTTCATTACCAACTCAATGGTGATTTTTTTCATATCTTGCAAGGTTTCCATTCACAAATCTTGCAATTCCATGGGTATACTCATCACTACAATCACCCAACGAGTGAAGGTTTATATCATGCAAGATTTCCATTTCAAAGACTTGCATTTTACACAGGGATACACCTTACTATTGCACCACTTGCTTGATTACATAGGTTTATCAGATTAACAATGGAAACAAACAAACATAAATCCATTTTACTCAATAATTTAATCATTCCTTCATACATTTCATATTTACCATTTAAACCATAAAACATCATATTTGCATCATTAAATATAAATCATGCATGTTAAGTTAAAACACTTATCTATTTAGTGAAATGTGAATCCATCCAACTGACTAAGAGAGGAATCCTTTGCTCCCAACCTTAGGCTATGTTGTAGTATGCCTACCTACAACATCGCACCTATGTGCCAAGCCATGATACCACAAGGGAATTGATTCAGCCAACTTCCCAATTAGGGAAATGGTCCAAGAAGGTTACTCCCCTTCACTCCATTGGAAACAATAGAATTTTCCCTCTTCCCACTAATCTTAGGACCTCTACAGGTTTATCAGGCACCTTCCCAACTGTATTTCCTCTGCACAAGGGATTCCCTTCTCTACTATATAGTCCCTCAATGACCTCCCCTTACTAGTGTTGGTTTCTTTCTAGTAAGCACCAATTTGTGGTCATCTATTTCTCCAGTATGGATTTGGGACTTCTCTGTTTTATGGTGGCCATTATTTTCTTGGGAAAATTTCCCATTTTCTTCAAGGGAACTTCCCAACAACTATGTTTCTTAGAATTGCATGCGTGAGTCTCCTCCTCACTTCTTGTCCAACTGTGAGTCTGCAACTCACTCTGTTTATTGTGGTTGTCGACGAGAAGTTGTCTCCAGCTTCTCCGACTGTTGAAAAATCTCCTACTCGAGTTCGCCTTCACTTTTGTTTCTTTCTCTATGTTATCTTATCTGTGTCTCTTGTCTCTGCATCTCACCCTCCCTCTCTCATGATGTTTTTCCACCTTTGGTCTCTTCTTCCACACATTCCTTGGGATTCTCGTGATTGTTGTCATGCATAACCTCCACTCAAGGACCCAAATTCAAAGGGGAAATCCAAGGGTGTCATTTTGTCAGTTTATGATTGACTCTTTGTTTTCCCTAAATGCCAAACTCTATCAACAATTATAACTTCCTCAACCACCCATACTTCTACCCATTTCTCGTCACGTGGCTCAATGCCAATCCAAGTAAGTTGGAAGGTGTATTAAATTCTACATGTGTAGGATGGAATTCCGAGCAAGATTCCTATTTTATTCATTGAAGCTTCTCCACTCCACCTCTCAATCCACCTCACCAATTCCCACTTGTGATATCATGGCTAATACTCAAGGCATTTTCCTTCTTAGTCAGTTGTATGATACTTTCTATTAATCAACAACACAATTACATGCTTCATATTCACATTATATGAAGTCTTAGAATAATTACAATCATGGGAGAAAATACGGTGTTACACAAGGGGTGCCTAACCAAAACATTTTTCCATGGTTGAGGTGTTAAACCAATCTAGTGTTGAAGAGCACAATCATGCATATGTTGAAGAGAATAATGATGCAGATGCTAAAGGTGTTTCTCCTCCATCAATTATAGTGCCAGGGTACAAGTTCAAGAAACAAGATTAGTATTATCAAACAATGGACAAAAGAGGATATTATGAAGGAAATTGACAATGTTGAATTCAATGGATACTTAGTAAGAGTAGTCGCAAGAAATATATGGATATGCACAAACATCAATGCATTATTGACTAAAATGTATTGCATGTACAAAGAGGAAATTAGTCCTTGTAACAATGTTAACTAAACAAGAGGAAGAAATAGTTTTTTGGTGTAAGGAGATCACTAAAATAGGCCATGGGCTAGATTTGATACAACTAAAGTCCAATATTACTCAAATCTACCAACCAAGGTTGAATTCATTCAAATATGGATTTCCTAGGAAACCATGGTGGGCAAGATTCAAGAAAAGACATCAATAACTTGTATTATGAATTGCTAAGTGCCTAGATATAAACATTACTATAAATTCAAAACCTACAATTGTGACGAAGTTCTATGACACTATGTCCAAGGCATAAAAGGAACATATATGTAGTCCAAAAGATATATCAAATTGTGACAGGACTATTCCACAAGAAGGAATTGTGGCATGTACAAAATTGCCAAGAGAGGGAGAAGGAATGTGCCAAAACTACTCCCTAAGGGGAAAGAGTGGATAAATATTTTGTGTTGTGTAAATTAAATCAATTTATTAATCCTTGGTTTTATTTTCTAAAGGGGAAACAAAAACTTATGACTAGAGAAGCGCACATCCTTGGTTGCACATACCAATGCATGGATGAGTAGAGAAGTTATTATGAATTGGATTTACCATTTTTTTAATGGTCATGGAAGTGACATATCTTTATAAACCGTGGAGGAGGAAAACATGGTAGGCATAAACTTGTTGACCTTGTTTGCACACATTACTCATAGGTTACAACCCCTAGATGTGAGTGTGTTTGGGGCTTTTAAGAATTACTCCAATACGAGAGAACAAGCAGGTTGGCACAAAACCCATGGATAGAGGAAAAAAGGTTTGGATTAGTGGAACTTCCTAGTGGATCTTTTCAAAGGTATCTTACACCCTCTAATATTGATGTTGAATTTAGGAAAACTTAAGTTTGGACAATAAATTACGATCCTCATACCAAATGATATGACTTGCACCCAAGATTTTGGTATAGATGATGTAGAATATGAAAATGTTGTGGTGAACATGATGAACCTCTCTCAAGGACATCACCATCCATTAGGTGAAAACTATGAGCATGCCAATGCTACTTAAGAAGATGATGGCATAGTTCAAGGGAATACATAAGTTGTTGCATCATATAAACCACATATAGATTTTGTAAATTATAATCAAAACAAAACTAGTTAATTGAATATGATTGAACCATTTCAAGCTATGGAAAGCATAAATGAGCAATAGACATTGTTGATACAAGTTTCCTCACTTGAGTGGTTATTGAAATCCATGATGAATATGAATCGAAATATTGTTATTGATACTAATGAATAAAGTGTTAACATGCCTTCATTTCCAGCAAATAAGAATAGCGATGAATTTTTCCATTATTTTGTGGATGTTGGAGGTGTGGATCAAGAGCATAATGCAGTGAGAAGTGAAGAACTAAAAGGAGATGACAATGTAAAAGAATCATAGATTCTAGATGATCCTCATATTTAGCAAGGTAATGGTCCATTCATCTGACAATTCCCAATGCTGTGAGTGGAGAGAGTGATAGAGAAATTAGGGATATGATCCAAATATTTTCTTTGATTAAGAAAGAGTTCCCAGTTAATAACTTTAGAGGATTACATCATACTCTTGGCTAAGGAAAAATAAAAGAAAAATGAAATGTTGGAATGTAAGCAAAAGAAGAGGGATATTTCAAATGAGAAGAGGGTTGCATGGATTGTTGCAAATGAACAATGGAAGTATGAAAGGATTCAAAGAGAAAGGGAAAGGAAATAAAATGAGTAGCAAAAACAACTCCCAAGGCATGAAAAAGAACAATGGAATGAGCCATAAAAACTCTCGAAAGAAGAAAGTGAGGATGGAGGAGATTGATAGGGGAAAATGAGCTTGAAAATAAGAGAAGGTTGAGCGATTCAATGGATCAAATGGTAGATAATAGGCAATTATTCCATGATTTAATAAACATTCAAATCCCTAACTATCATTCAGTCGCAACACCATATGCTTCCTTCCTACTAGTTTAGGGGTCACTTTGGTATGTTCTTTTCCAATACCTCCAATTCTTTCTAGGTGTATTGAGCACAAGTCACAACTATATTTTTCCTATGTCACCTTGGATGCAAGCAACAAAATGTCATCCAATCTTGGATCAAGCAAATGTAGGAAAAATCAACTTACTTGGATCAAGAAAATGCAAAAAACTCAACATACTTGGGCAATGAGTATACTCATCTTCCTATATGATTAAAAAGTTTTATATTCTACCTAGCTGTATGCAATGTGGGTTTTTTTATAGAGGCAATTTGTTTTGTGTGCTCCTAGTTTTTCTCTTTTTGGGACAAGTCTTGATTAGTATGTATTTAGCCCCAATATATAAGGGCATATTACTAATTTATTCTTATATCCTACTTTCCTATTCTATTCAAGATGCTATATATAGAAATTGTTAATCTAAATGGAACTCTAGTTTTCCATATCTTAAACATACAATTCACATTTCATTCTTATGCATATGAATGATGTTGATCTCTATACATAATAATGGTAAAAAAATTACAATTTTGGCATGGGACTAATGTTAATGGATTGGAAAAAAATAAACCTCTCCATATGGAACCTCATATAGAGTGCAAGCAAAGTTGTGCACACAAAAAACATTCATTGTCTAGGAGCAAACTCAAGATATTCTTAATAAGTCTGGCAAAAGTAGAAAGAAATATGCCACGAACATCACCAATCCCAAGTTGAGGAAAAAGTGATTCCTATAATGTATGCACACTATCTACATGTAGGTTTAGGGATCAAGATGTAGAAAAACTATCTTGACCAATAGATATGATGTACCCACTATCCAAAACATGGGTCGTGCTAAGAAAATCCCCTTCATAATTTACACTAGATGACCTAGTGTACCTTGATACTAATGTCATTGTACAAAGTTGCTAAAGAAACTCAAGATCTTTGTTGAGTAAATCACCTCAAAGAGTTGCATCATTACTCATGATGTTGAACTCTGTGCATAGAAAAATTAAAGACAATTGCAATTTTAGTATGGGACTATTTTTAAGGGATTGCAAAAAAATAAATATCTCCATGAGCAATATGAGATAGAGATTAGGAAACACAGTTCACACAATGAACATTCATTGTCTAGTAGCAAGCTCAAGGAATTCTTATGAAGTCTTAGCAAAAGTAGAAAGAAAGATACCATCAACACCAATCTCAAGTTGAGGACAAAGCAATTCCATAATGAATGCGTGGCATCTATAAGCAGGTTAATAAAACAAGATGATGGAAAATTGTATTGGCCAAAAGGTACGATGTACCCATGATCCAAAACAAGGGTTATGATAAAAAAAAATGCTTCTAAATTTGACTAGATGACCTTTTGTACATTGGCATTGATGCAATTTCACAAAGTTTTTAAACAAAAGAAAACGAAGGAAATATCATTGCTAAGTAAATCACCTCAAAGAGTTGCATCATGCTCGTACACCAAAACATTAGCTAGATTAGCCAACGATTATAGTGATGCATCATTGCTCATACGTGAAATGGTTAGCTAGATTAGCCAACAATTACATAGTTGCATTATCACTCATGATGTTGATCTTTATGCATGGAAAATCTAAATATAATTGCAAATTTGGTATGTTACTAACGTTAAGGCATTACAAAAAAATAAATCTCTCCATGAGCGACACCAAATAGAGAGGAAAGCAAAGAAAATAAGAAGCAGGTATATCATGAACATTACTAATCCCAAGTTGAGGACAAAGCAATCCCAATAATAAATGCTAGCTAACTACAAGCATGTTTGAGACACAAGATGATGCAAACTCTCTTGCCCAAAAGACATGATGTACCCAATATCCAAATTAGGGGTCATGATAAAATCCCCTTCAAAATTTAGATTAGATGACCCAAACCCTTATACAGAAGCCAAAACCATGCATTCCATTATGAAGCAACTACATAGGGAATAGATTCCATGTAAGTTTGATGCCAAAGAACACCCTTGATGTCTCACCTACGAACTAAACCCAATCTTTTACATAGATTGAAAACTACCTGATACATATTCAAGCAATGTAGTAAGCATAACGACTACAATTATAGAGGTAAGGATGCATGCACAATGTATCTAAGCCCATGAAAATCCATGCAAACCCAAACCCTAACAGAGTTTACCTAAATTTATAACCCAGTGGCCAAACAAATTCCCATGGCATATTTAATGTGTCAAAAAACACAATGAAGATCATTGAGCATAGTAGGAATAAATTCTTATCGAGAAAAACACCTACATCTGAATATCATCCTTCGCTAATGCAATATGGTATGTTTTTTCACTTTATGAAGAACTCCATGATTTCCCCTAAATTTCAACCACATGCTAGACATAGATCATGGAAATAGAAGAACACAAAGATCGTCATTAAAATTAGATTACCTTTGTCTAGTCCAGCTACTAGTCGTAGAAGACTATAAAATCCATGGCATTTAGTGTGCTCACTCCATCAAAGAATGTTGAATGTCATCTCCACATTGTCCATGATTTTCCCACAACAATGGTTTCAAAGCACTGACCATCACCCACTAAAACAGATGGTAGTCCAAGAAAGGAAATGATAGAGACAAACTAGTTGTGCCCACCTTTTGTAGAAAACGCAGAGGAATTTTGAGCAAATGCCAAATGAACATAGAGTGGATGCATTATTGTAAGCAGATGAAGAAAAACGAGAAAGAAGAAACATACTATGTAACAAATGAAGAAGAACGAGAAAAAAGAAATACACTATGCAACAAATGAGTGACTTTAAACCTGGTAGAATAAACATGCATGGCAATAAGTACTAGTAACAAAGAGGGATGAACCATCACAAGAAAAATGGAGTAACCAAGGGAAATGGATCAAATGAACACACAAGTTATCAAACAACAATGGATCAAATGAACACACAAGTTATCAAACAACAATGCAAATTGAAGAGCTCAACTACCTTCAATCTGGTAAACATAGAACGTAATCCCTTTTTAAAGGTGAACCAATATCCCTCCCCTATATATTATATGGACGAGGATAAAACTCATCCACATTTTTAACCAATGGTTACACGACCACCACTAACATGGTTGTACACATATACATACAAACACTACAATGTCTACACCTATAGTACAACCAAAATCAACTTACGTTATATCCTAACGTGTATACAAGGAGATACACCATACAAGCCTACGGCTTACAAATAAGCTTAAAAACCCACAACTCTAAGCATGAGGTGACGAGCCATATTATACCACTACATAGCGATATTATCCATATACTCCCACTTAAATTCTGCACTTCTTCCTAATCTTGCTCAGATTTCTGCCCTCACCTGCCTTCTGAAGTATCTGCTCGTCCTTTCACCTAACCCATCACATAATTTACCCACTTCCTCAGATTCCTTCCCTAATAATTAAAACGCCTGTTAATTAAAATGCCTGTTAATTAATGACGTAACTGGTTAGACAACCTAACGGCGCCGCCGAGGGTAGCCAATCAACCCGCCGGCGCGTTATTCCTGCTCAGTTCCTCGCCCGGCATTTTCCATTTCCCGTTAACGGACTTTAACTCATCCACTTAACCCCGACATCGCAAATATAGGGTCCCTGGCGGCCCCTAGATATAGGATTAACTGCGG
>ML781634.1:208536-220205 GCA_009831015.1 Picea engelmannii | reverse complement strand
AGATATTTTAAATGTTAATTATCTAATATACTTATACCCTGTAATCCATATTTCCAAGAATCATGCTGCCAATATACTAATTAATTGATTAATTTAAGTGGTTGAAAGGAATTATTTTTATTCTCTCCATCTAAATTTAATAATTCCTACATGTTGAATTGTTAACTATGATGTAATGACTTTCAACCAACCTTTAATTTACCTTATACCCTAAAAATTTAAATAACTTAAATATCATTTTTAAAAGAAACATATCCTTATAATCCATAAAAACTATACAATTATTTTAAATAACTGTTTATATTAAAAAACCCACTGCATAAATGACTTATATAATAACTGTTTATATTAAAAAACCCACTACATAGATGACTTATGTAAACTGATATATTTTAAATGTTAATTATCTAATATTCCTATAAATTTAAAATTTACATTGAATAACTTGAATACCATCCTTAAAAGAAATACATCCTTATAATCCATAAACTATTTATATTGAAAAACCCACAACATAGATAACTTAAGATATTTTAAAGGTTAATTATCTAATATACCTATACCCTGTAATCCATATTTCCAAGAATCATGCTGCCAAACAATATATTGTATTAAGTAGATTCTGCATGGAGAATTTTGTAAAGAAAAAGTATTGTTTTTAGATATTAATTGATGCTGTAAAGTAATAACATATTGTATATATATTGTATTGAGGAGTTGATGTTATTTTTTTATTAATTATGAAAATTATAAAATAAAATATTTAAATATAAATTTAAGAATTTTACTAAATTATTGTATGAGATCTTTTTTTGTGAGATAAAGAATTTTTTATTAAAATTTATGAAAATATATATATCCTACTTATATATATATATATATATATATATATATATATATATATATATGGTTTTTCCAAATTAAACATATAATTTTTTTTTTAAATTATAATATATTTTATAAATCTCTTAATAAAATATATCACTAAAATAAAAAAATCTCAATAACCTGATTCTAAATAATCCTTTTCAAAAAATTAAAGTAACTAACTCAACAAATATTATATTAAAAACATATACACAAATAACAATATGAGTGGGGGGCATTAATAGAGAAAATGTATTACAATATGATTCTACATATACATAAACAAAAGCATGTATACTTACAACATCGTATAAATAATATGATAACCATCCATTTTAAATGATTGCAAGTCATTCATTTTGTTTTTTTGGAATTGCATGTCATCCATATTAAAACAAGTAGAAATAGCACTACCTCTTGAGAATGTTTTAAGATAATAGTTCTATATAGGTCAAAGTTGAAAGTCTACTCTAATCCTTATACAATATTTTTGACTAATTTAATTGTATATAATATATTTGACATATATTGCTAGAATTTACATATGTATATAGTTAATTTTTTAAACACTTTGATATCTATTGAAAAAGTTACATATAAATTCGATTTATTTTGTACAGAGTATTAATTTTTCACCCAGTATATCCAACCATAAATGCATCTTTTTATATGTAATCTTTACAAGAATTACAACATATAACTAGAATAAAATAGAGAATAGACATTTTACAAGAAAGTGTAATGACCCATGTCGTTACGACTACAAGCGACGCAAAGCAAGTGCAATTTTATTTTTTTAGCAGGTAGGCAATGACGACAACGATTAATCAACAAAACTTGACAATGAACACAACGCACGCAGATCAGGAAACATACAACAACTCCAAATCGTGCATCGCATAGTTCTCCTCAGTGCACGCAAGAGCAGGATGTTACATACACCCCCTCTTGTTTTAAACTTCGTCCCGAAGTTTCACAGTATAAAGTTTCGAAATAAAGTGTACCACGGTATCATAAGTCTATCTATCAAACAAAAATGAAAATTGTTGGCTCATATCATATGCATCCTCCCAGGTCGTCGAGTGTGGACTATAGTTGTCCCACTGGACGTTGAATGATCTATTATTCGACGTTATAGCTGTCGAATGCGATGGTCCAGAATGCAGATTGGCTCTGCCGTGAGCGCACCCTCGTCAGATACCTACAAGGAACTCATGTCAATAACATGTGTAGGATCACTAATATAATATCTCAAAACAGATACGTGAAAGACATCGTGCATACGCCTCAAAGAATTAGGCAAGGCTAGTTGACAGGCCACAGGCCCCCTTCCTTGCCACAATCTCGAAAGGTCCCACCAACCTATGAGAGAGTTTAGCACCCTTTCCAAACTTGATCGAAATCTTATGCGGTTTCATCCGCAAGAAGACTCAATCGCCAACTTTGTAACTACGATCAACACGATGTGCATTGGCATAACTCTTCTATTGATCATGTGCTTCCTTGATCCTTTGTCTTATTGTTTGCATTTGATCTTCCATTTCTTGGATTGCTTTTGGTCCCACCAGGACCCTATCCTCAAGTTGATCCCAACTCAAAGGCATCTGACACGGTTGCTCGTAAAGAAACTAAAAGGCGACATCTTAAAGGTACTTTGATCATTGTTGTTATATGTGAATTCTACCAATGGAAAGAATTCTTCCCAACGCTTATGTTGGTCCATCACATACATGCGCAACATATCCTCCAAGATTTCATTTGTTCGTTTGGTCTGCCCGTCTATCTCTGAGTGATACGTGGTACTAAATTTAAGTTGGGTTCCCAAGGCCTTTTGGAAACTAGTCCAAAATTGTCCAGTAAACACCGATTCTCGATTAGATACAATCCTCTTAGGCATGCCATGCAGCCTCACAATCTCGTTGATGAAAACTCTAACTATGTCAGGTGCCTGATACATTGTACACACAAGAATAAAATGAGCACTTTTTGTCAGAGTGTCAACTACCACAAAAATCGAGTCATGTCTCCTTGCTGTCAGTGGAAATCTAAAAATGAAATCCATTGAAATGACCTCCCATTTCGATTCTGGAATAGTGTGTGGTTGTAGTAATCCTACTGGATGTCTATGTTCAACCTTCACCTACTAACATTCTAGACATCTTCCACGTAGTTGACTATGTCTACCTTCATTCCTTTCTAGAAGAATAAGGGTTTACGATATGCCCTCATCTTCATGACTCCATGGTGGGCCATGTACACTTCTCTGTGAGCCTTGTTTAGGATCAAACTCATCAACTCGTCGTTGGGCAGTACGTAAATTCAAATTTTAAATCTCAATAATTCATCGTTGTCCATAGTAAATCCTTCAAATTTTGGTACCATCATTGTGTTTTGTCTGATAAAATCCTTGACCTCTTTGTACCAATCATCGTCGCGCTGTAAAGTTAGAATATTTTCGTGTAGATTCGTCTGAAGAGGCATCACCAAAAATATGTGTGGTCTCCGACTGAACGCAATTGCCACTATGTTCACTATTCATTTTATGTAAGTAATCTTGAAATCATACTCGCTAAGCAATTCCGAGCAACGTCATTGTCGTGCGTTCAAGTTGCTTTGCGTAAAGATGTGTTGTAGACCACAGTGGTTTGTTTTTAGTTCGAATTTTCGTCTAATCATATAGTGTCTCCAAACTCTCAAGGCATAAAAAATGGCTAACAAATCCAAATCGTGCGTCGCATAGTTCTCCTCATGCCTTCTCAACTTTCTGGAGATGTAAGCGATCACTCAGTTGTCTTGCATAAAGACTTTGCCTGAGCCTTCCTTGGATGTCTCAGTGCATACCAAGAAGTCTGCATCCATGTCATGGAACTTTAGTATCGATGTTAGTGTCAACAACTCCTTGAGACTCCAAAATGCCTCTGCGCATTTCTCGGTCCAAACAAACTTCTTGTTCTTCTGCAATTCCATGATCGGATTTGCTATCTTCGAAAAACCCTTGACGAACCGTTGATAGTATCCCGCTAAACCCATGAAGCTATGCACTTCAGGGAAATTCGTCGGTGCAGGCCATTCCATAATAGCCTCGAACTTTGTTGGATTCCATAAAACGAGCATTTAGACAATTTCCCATACAATTTGTTCTCTCACAGACACTATAGTACCAAGCGCAAGTGCTCATCATGCTCCTCCAATGTCTGAGATTAAATCAAAATATCATCAATGAATACTTGGACGAACTTGTCCAAGTATTCGTGGAACACCTCGTTCATCAAACTCATAAATGCCCCAAGGGCGTTTGTCAATCCAAAAGGTAAAACAGTAAACTCGTAATGTCCAAACCTTGTCTTAAAAGCAGTCTTAGGGATGTCGTCCTCCTTGATCCATAACTATTGATACCCTGATCTCAAGTCGATCTTTGAAAACATCATCACACCCTTCATATGATCAAACAGATCATCAATCCTTGGAAACAGATATTGATTCTTGATTGTTTCCTTGTTAAATTGATGATAGTCAATGCAGATTCTCCACGACCCATCCTTCTTCTGTATGAAGATAACAGGTGCACCCCACGGTGACACACTTGGATGTATAAGTCTTAGGTCCAGCAACTCCTTCAATTGCATTTTCAACTCCTGTAACTCTGAGGTCGACATCTGATAAGGTGTTCTTGCTATTGGTTCAGTCCTTGGTTTTAGGTCTATGGTAAATTCCAATTCCCTCTCCAGCGACATCTTGGGTAACTCCTCAAGGAAGACATATAGAAACTCTCTCAGCACCGGAAGGTGTTCTAGACCTTCTGCTACTCCCTTCTTGTTTAATGCAAGGATCGCATAAAGATTACATCCCTTCCACATGCTCTTTCGTAGCTGCAAGGAAGAGATGAGCCTCATGGAAACTCCCTGGTTAAGACCTGCGATCACGCGTCTTTGTCCTTCATCATCGACCAAGCTCAATCATTTCGTCTTATAGTTAAGTATCACCTCATGTGATTCTAACCAATCCATACCGATCATGACGTCATAATATCCTAAGATCATGATGTACAGGTTGGCCCTAGTGACAAACTCTCCCAGGTTAAGACTAAATCATGTAACCTTTCCACCAACCTTTTGTTTGGCTCCCGAAGCCATTTCTACAAAGCTAAACTCATCCTGTTCGATTTCCTTTACCTTAATTCTTTTTAGTGTTGCTCCATAAATGAAACTCTACGTAGCACCTGGATCTATCAAAATACTAAGGGTCTGGTCAGCGATGGTACCTAACATCTCGAGCATAGTCGACTGGTGCTCTGCCTGGTGGTGATTCACCGTTGTAATTCTTCCTCAACAATGAGGCCTACTGGAATGCATCATACAATGTCTGAGGAATTTAGATCCTCACCTTTGCACAGAACTGGAGTTAAGGCCCCACACGAACTTTCTGACCTCCAGCTTCTCTGTGTTCATATGTGGGGCATACCAAAGTATCTGATCTTAGAATTTGGCACCGTATGGCCACCTTGTCGTAAGGCGTGAAACTCATTGAGTTGACGTTGGATGAATTCCTCTTAAATTTTCTTCTCCCTAAATTGTTCATCAAATTGTTCCCAAACATGGCTCTGACAGTTATGTCTAGCTAAGGTAGGAGCATATTCCACCTTAGAAGAGTGTTCCCCTATAGCTGAAGACTGCCATGTGAACCTTTGTGCTAGAGGTCGTAACCATGAAGTGCGAAGCACATCGCCTTGTTCTCCAGCCATGCCTTGGCACCTGAGTCATTTGTGGGACTCGTGAATGCGGGAACTTAATCTTCTAGAATTCCCCACGAATTCTAGCAGTACTTGTTGGGACGTGTTGTGGACCCTCATGGGTACAAGCTTTGTGGCCTTATCTCAATACATATGGTTTTTCCAAGGCCTTCAACATTTCCCTTGAAGCTCCTTGTCTGACCATACACATCCCTTAAAACAATCGACTCATGCCCAGGGACTTGTTCTTCTCCTTGAGGGTTGGACCCCTCTAGTGCAGGTGCTACTGGAGGCGTTGCACCTCCTCCCCTGGAACCACATCGTGAATCTCTACGATGTCATCTAACCGTGTTTATCACATGGGCAGGTTAAAGTTTTAATTAGCATTAGGTTGTTACCCAAAGCGGGTTCAACCCTGCGACTGTGGATCGCCATGATTTCCACTACATTAAACCCTATGTAACAACCCCTGTCGTTACGACTACAAGCAACACAAATCAAGTGCAATTTTTTTTTTTAGCAGGTAGGCAATGATGACAACGATTAATCAACACAACTTGACGATGAACACAACGCATACAGATCAAGCAATAGATAACAACTCCAAATCATGCATCGCATAGTTCTCCCCAATGTGCATAAGAGCGGGATGTTACAGAAAGAAAACAAAGTTGCATAAGAAGAATGACAACAGACAAATTATCATGGCAATTAATTTCTATAAACAAATTAACAAGAACTTGAGAGAAATCACTCCAATATTAATGACATTTGTCTAAGGAAATACAACTTACAAATAAGAAAATTGTAAAAATAGAATAAACAATTAGTGCAAGAATTCCTCATCATTGTTATTTAGACAGAAAGTTTGATCATGAACACATATATATACAAATATGCACAAACATAACAAAGGGAAGGAAACTAAAACATATAAGATCAATGTTCTCAAATTTTTAGAATAGATTTTGAAATTCAAATATGTACTAAATCATTGTCTTGATGAACAACAAATATGTAACCAAGTGATTCAAATTCATAGAGCTAAATCTAAAACACACTATAGTTATCAACAAAAATGTTGTCAAGTAATTCGAATTCTTAGAGTCAAGTGTAAAAGAGTCTATTATTTTCAGTTGAAACAGTGTCATAGTTCAATTTGAGTTACATCAAGAAATGAAAGTAGGAGAAGCTTGCACAAAATCGTGTTCTATATGTAGAATTGTCAAAATCAAGTGGAAAACACAATTCTGAAGAAAATTAGACTAGACAATTATATTAAAATAAGTGTAAAATCCAACTACATATAGAATTTTTAGGGACTCTCCATCCATATGTAAAAGTTTATATCCCTACAATTTATAATGAAGATTTTCAAAACAAATTGAACGAAAAAAAAATTGAAATTGTCAAGAGTATTAGTAAAACAATCTTTTGAAACATACATTTTTTGTTTGAAGTTTTATTTTGTAAAAATTAAACAATGAAAATCACATTCTATTGCAGTTTTTTCTATTTCAACTATTGTATTGTCTTGAGTGAGTATAAATTTTTCATGAACGCTAAAGTCACGCAACATGTAGATAACATCATATTTTCTTTCAGGTAATCTTCATATGATAATGTTTTTAAATTTGGAAAAAGGTTTCTTAAGATATCATGTCTAAGACAACATAATACTTTTGTATTTTATGTGTTGATTATGTTGCACTTTAACCATTGTGAATAGTTGAAGGGGGTTTCATCTTGACATCTAAGACAATGCAACATTGTTCCTTGTATTTATTCAAAAAATTCTACTACTAAATTGCATATTGAGCATATAGGCTGGAAAGGATTGGAATATATGGTTGATACTATCAATGGGCCTTGAACCTATTTGGCATTGGTCAATACAAGTGTTAGTCAATATTTTTTGAATAAAAAGTACATATAATATAACACATTTTTAGATGGTTCCAAAATTTTACCTAGTTTGTGTTAGAATATTATGCTTGTTTACCATAGAAAATGCTAGACCGTTGACACCCAACCATACACACAAAGCCACCCCCGATCACCTTAACCTTTGTTAGATAGAATGATTCCGGAAAGCCACACTAGAACCAATAGAGAGCACCTTCTCCAAGGTAGCACACAAGTAAGAGTACCAAAAATATTGAACAAGAGTGTGATGCACCATTGCAGTTGTTTCTCCTCCTCTTCCAAACTTGCACACTACTTCTGCTGCTACTGCACTTCTAATTATAGGTGCACCAACTAAGTGAGTGTGTGTTTTTCCAAATGAGCTAAAGCACCTTCTATTTATACTAATCTAGCCAGGTGAACAGGTGTCTCTTCAAGCAGGGCCAATATGTCATTTTATGCATATAATACTTCAACATTACTTATTCTACTGAGCCGACTTGTCTTCCAAGTTTTTCACACATCTATTTAGGTTTTTCTCTTGCTTCCAAAATATTCTATTCTAGTCAAAGGTTTATCCATGGAGGTTAATACCTCCAGCAAATACCAAAACATCAAAACTCCCTTTTATCTAGGGAGGTATTTAACCATGATGTTCCCTTCTGGTCTTCATAGCCTTGCTCATTATGCCATGATCCTATCATCATGGTTACGCAGAACATGCTACTAGTAGAATCATTATGTCACACATGGATACACCCATGTGGACCTGTCAATATTGTCTAGGGGCCACAACCCACTAGAGAACACTAGAGCTACACCTCGTAGTGTGTGTCACCGTTATTGTCATGGGTTACACCCGCATGAAGTGCTCACCCATGGCTACACCAATGACTTGAGTATCATCATTACTATCATCATTATCCATCCATATCACATGGCATGGGAAAGACCTACATGGTCTTGTATACCGATAGCATCACCCGAGCTACACAAGATATCTCATGATCACCCAGATCATATTACAAGAAACACCATCACATCCATACAAGTTCTCTACTACGCCACTAACGTACCAAACTATCTCATTGGTGTAGCAACAACTTGGTATACTAGACCATCTCACTAGAGTAGCCTACAGCTCGCCATAAATACTACAACTTGGCACAATGCCTATAACTTGACACAAGTCCTACAACTCGACATGAAGCCTACAACTTAGAATGAATCCTACAACTCGTCACAAGCCCTACAACTTGAAACAAAGCCTACAACTCAACATGAATCCTACAATCCGACACAAGGCCTACAACTCGACACAAGGCCTACAAGTTGGCACAAAGGCCTACAACTCGGCACAAAGGCCTACAACTCGACATGAAGCCTACATGATCCTTCTTTTCAAATTCTACCATCAACTCCCTCTAACTAAGAGAGTCCTCGAATGACGCTTCCATATGCTATATGCATTTATGCATCTGGAAAAGTCTCATGAAACCTTGATTCTTCCTGATCACTAACTCCCTCTAAAGTTTGACCCCCACTAAGTCCTTTCAAGTCTTTCTTTATGTGGTAACCTTCCCAGAATACGTAGGATAACTTGCCCGAAACAGGAACAACAAGAGAAAAGGTATTTCCAATATAATAACATTTTATATAAGAACATATCAATTTCATGGTAATTCATTATAGCATCACCAAGATGTCCTGACTAAGAACAAGAAAAATAAATATCTCCTAGAGGATATGTTAGTTCATATTGTAGTTAAGTACAATAAGCATTTATGTTAATAATACATGCTACTAATTATTCATTTGTTCTTGGCATTAATAAAATCTAAAGGATTGCAACAATTAAGCAGCAATAAACATATCAAACCTGATATGAAAACTTGGAGTTTGGCTATTGTTCTTCTTGAGTTTCTTTTCTTCTAAGACAAGTATTCTTTCCAACTTGGAGAGTGTGTTGTTCCTCTGAATGTATTAGGTCTAAGATCTTTCTGGCTCTACGATTTCTTAATGGACAAATATCCCTTCTCTTTCTAGAGATTTAGATCTACAATAGTTGCTTTTTATTGTTTCTCCTACTCCACATTCATGTGCTTGGAAGCTCCAAAAATAAAACTCTTCATCCTTTGACGCCTACTCTTTAGTCTATGGTTCCATAATGTTTCCCTTTGTTCTTTGCAAGGATGATGTCAATCCTTGTCTTCCATGCTCTACCAAGAGACCATGATTTTGTTGCGCCACTTTGATTTTATGTAGGAAGTCATGACTATCTTTGACTTAACCAGTCTTTTGACTTTGATGAGTCAAACCTTGACTTTGACTAGTCAAACATTGACTTTGACCCAAAAATTCAACTTTGAAATTTTTTATGGTTGAGGGCACTAGGAGATGTGTTGGGTTAGGGTGCAATAGGATATCCAAGATTTATGCCAAACACTTCAATTAAAGTGACCCAACAGTCAGGTTAGGGTTTGTTGCTACTACAAGATCAGAAACCCTAACTACAACTACAATTGTGCTAAAACAAGATTGATAGAGAGTGGTGGATCTACCTTGCAGTGGTTAGACTGTTCTAAAGGTGGTGTGGGCCCATAACCTACTATAATATTATGCTCATTTACCATAGACAATGCTACACCATTGTCACCCAACCATAGGCACAAAGCAACCCTCGAGCACCTTAACCTTTGCTAGATAGAATGATTCTAGGAAGCCACACTAGAACCAACAAATAAACCAAGAGAGTGCACCTTCTCCAAGGTAGTGCACAAGTAAGAGTACCAAAAAGGATGAACAAGAGTGTGTTTCACCACTGCAACTGTTGTTGTTCCTCTTCCAGACTTGTGCACTACTCCTGCTGCTACTGCACTTCTAAGATATGTGCACCAACTAAGTGAGTGTGTGTTTTTCCAAATGAGATAAATCACCTTCTATTTATACTAATATGTCTAGGTGAACATGTGTCTCTTCAAGCAGGTCCAACCTGTCCCTTTCTGCATATAATACTTCAATGTTATTTATTCTCCTAAGTCGACTTGTCTTCCAAGTTTTTCACACATATTTTTAGGTTTTTCTCTTGCTTCCAAAATATTATATTCTAGTCAAAGGTTTTTCCATGGAGGTTAACACCTCCCGCAGCTACCAAAACATCAACACTCCCTCATAGCTAGGGAGGTATTTAACCATGATGTTCCCTTCTGGTCTTCATAGCCTTCCTCGTTATTCCATGATCCTCTCATCATGGTTACGTAGACCATGCTATGGGTAGAATTATTACGTCACACATGGCTACACCCATATGGACCTATCAATATCATCTAGGGGCCATAACTCTCTATAGAACACTAGAGCTACACCTCGTAGTGTGTGTCACCATCATTGTCATGGGATATACATGCATGACATGCTCACCCATGACTACACCCATGTCGTGAGTATCATCATTATCCATCCATATTACATGGCATGGGAAATACCTACATGGTCTTGTAGACCGGTAGCATCACCAGAGCTACACAAGCTATCTCATGATCACCCAGATCATATTACAAGCAACACCATCACAACCATACAGGTTTTTGACTACACTACTAGTGTACTAGACTATCTCACTAGTGTAGAAACAACTTGGCATACCAGACCATCTCAGTGGAGTATCCTATAGCTCGGCATAAAGCCTACAACTTAGCATAAGGCCTAAAACTTGACATGAAGCCTACAACTCAGAATGAAGCCTACATCTTGTCACAAGGCCTACAACTCGACATGAAGCCTAAAAATCAACATAAGGCCTACAACTCGGAACGAATACTACAACTCGATACAAAGGCCTACAACTCAACATGAAGCCTACACCTCAGCACAAAGGCCTATAACTCGGCATGAAGCCTACAAGATCCTTCTTTTCAAATTCTACCATCAACTCCCTCTAACTAAGAGAATCCTCGAATGACGCTTCCATCTGCTGCATGCTCCTATGAATCCTTCAAAGTCTCATGAAACCTTTCTTCTTCCTGATCACTAACACCCTCTGAAGTTTGAAGCCCTCTAAGTCCTTTCAAGTCTTTCTTTATGTGGTAACCTTCCTGGAATATGTAGGATAACCTACCCGAAACAGGAACAATAAGATCAAAAGTATTTCCAATATAATAACATTTTA
>ML781634.1:176651-190392 GCA_009831015.1 Picea engelmannii | reverse complement strand
TKCATTGCAAGGATTGTACCAWTTSYCRACACAATCAATATTTATTTATTTWTTTGTTAACACAACATAGTTGACAATAAGATGAAAAATTGGCAAATCAAAGTAAGATCACACTTTCAATCAATCAAACACTAGGGAAATCATTTTTTAAAATAATAAAAATTGGTTATTTTTTGCATTCTAATGTTTTGTTTAACTGTGGAAAAAAACTCATCGCTCGATGAACTAATAGAAATTCAAATAGAGATGACAATGAAGTGATTACAAAATACCTAACCTTCGAAAGGAATAAAAATATATGATTCTATACTACAATGAATCAATTAGTCTAAACTATCTAAAAACAAATTTGATAATAAAAATATTCATATAGAGAAATGTATGTCTATGTAGGAAAAACACCAATGTATCTGTTATTATTCAAGTACATTAGATATATTTTATACTATGTGTTCTAAAATATTCTAATGTCAAATTTGTAAACTATTACAGTTCACTTTATATAAAACATTAGTAGACTAAAAGTTAAAAAAATGTCTTGTATTGTTACTTGCATTTTTTCATTCTAAAGAGCAAAGAATTGAAATATATAGAGGTGGTGAACCGGAAACAACACAGTAAATCAGAGTCAAAACTATTTTTTGAAGTATCAATTTGACCTATGCAAAGAGGATCTTCCAAGTATTATTGTATCTATGGATTTTAAATACAAGTCTAGATGCCTTAGTCAAAAAACAAGTAGCTCATGTCTACATGCCTGATGACTACTAATGTGGTCTCAAGGTCATCAAGTTGATATGATATTAAATTTGATTGTTTGGTCTTACTGAGTTCCTAGATGTTGGGCTAACATAAGAACTTTATTTTACTGGGTTTCGGAAAAATCCAGTATGAAATGAGTTTTAGGGATTCTAAGGAGAGAATTTGAAACTCTAGTCCATTATATATTCTATAACAAATAGTCTATAATTCTATATAGTAATAAACTACCAATGGAAAAAGTTCCTAGCTTCATCTATTCTATCAAAGAAACTGAAAATAGAATGTGATGTACATAAGAGTGAGTGTACTTGCAAGTGTTCTATACTGTAATTCCTTTATTCAATGGTCAAGCTCACTTGGAAGGTTGTTGATAGTTTGACTAGGCCTGCAATCAAAACTCCATATTTTTCATTTATATTTTATGATAAAAATGTTGAATTTTCTAATAAAAAAGAAGGAATAAAAGAAATACATCTTTTATTTACCAAAAAATAAGAAACAAAGATTTACCTTAAAAAACCAAATTGAATCATGTTTGTGATGATGTTTTGGAACTTCATTCTTGATATAAATGTGCACATGAGAATAGACATGAATGTAATGAGGGTCTCTATATTTTTTTTTATCAAAGAGTAAACATTTGACATTGTAAATGTAACTTGTGACTCTCACGAGCTAATTGTATTTAAAGTAAAGAAAAATTAAATATTTTTTTTTTGAATGAAGTTATGAGATAGATGGAGTTTTTTTTCTTTGTTGTAACTTTTAAGGACGATGTTACTATGATTTGAATTTCATTCAAATTGTAGTAAAGCATGAACTATGTCATGGTCTGTCCAATATGCGTTTGATACATGAACATGGCATTGTTCAATTAACATGTTTGTGCAAATATGATCAATAACATATTTTTCCTTCCATAAAAACTTATGTGTTATTTCTTTCATTTCTAGTGATTGCATATATTGTTGTGGAAAATTTATTTTTTCTTATTCTTTGCATGAATGTCAATGTTGAAATTACCAATTACTATAAAGACAAAACCACTTTGTACCAATTCGAGTTTTACTACTAAAATTGGATCAACTATTGTTGAAATAAATGAAAAAGGTGAAGCAGAGATGTTGAATATGCAAATTGATTTATGAGCATGTAAACTTGACACAATGAGTTCAACTTTATCATTGTAATACCTTTTTGTTGTTTTTGTTTCTATAGTTTTTCTATGCAAGTAAGAACTCCATGCACAAAATGTGTTATGTTGAAATTGAATTTGCTTAATTCATTAATAGTTGGGAGACAATGCAAATGAGTTTTTTGAAAGAAAACAACCATATTTTGTATCAAAATATTATCGTGTACTATGTCTTCAAGGTGCTTCCATAGGAAATGAGTGTTTAATGTACAAATTGAAAAGTTGTTTATAGAGAACTTTGGTCTTTCAATGTCTTCTAGTATCCATGATGCATTAGTTGTTAGATAATTCATTTCATCTACAACTTTGTTTTGCACATAAAATTTATTTTGGGATGATGGCTTGAGGAGGTACAATGAATCATTTTTTTTTACTCTTGTCAATGTTGTATACACAAGTTTTTTTCTTATGACTCTAGTTGGATCAAATGCAAGTTCATTTAGATTAATCTCTTGGGTTCTATGTATTGTTCTAGCACATGCTAATTTCATTGGAAATTGTTTCTGAATAGCTATTTGAGATTTGTTTCTAGGAGTTGCAGTTGGTTTTACAATTCGTAGAATTGGTGTCCATGTATGTTCAATGCTATGCTCATATAGTTGAAAATGTTTATTTCTTTAGGTTTTTCCAATTGTTGCCTCTGCAAAGTCTATCCAAACAACATCAAAATCTTTGTTCTTTTTTGTGTATGATTTGAATATTCCATCAAAACCATTAACCAATCCATCCTCTTTGTTGTATTTCCATGCATATAGTTCAACTAACATATATTTTTTAGTAGTATTCTTGTTGGTAATGTTATTGTTTTCTCATAAGTTGTAACGGCCCCACCGTTACGACCACAAACGACGTACAACAAGTCATTTTTTTTCTTAGTGCTGCATTAGGAAAATAGCATCATACTAAGAGCGACATCGTCGACACATCAATCACATAATTTAGCGAAACAATAGTAATGCATCAATAGTCGAATACGTCACAGTGTCGACAAAACATCACCATGTACTACAACATGCATGGCGATGTATTAACTCATTAAATAACAGCCGCCAAACACAGATACTACGATCTTCAATCTCAAAAATCTATCAATCCTAAGCATTGATTAATCAAGGCACAAGAGAAGAATTTGCATAACTCCCAAGAGACCATGCTAATTTCAAGGCACAAGTGTTTATCAGTTAATTTTTGAGGTGCAATGCCCTGTCACAAAATACGGTCATCCGTAACAATTTTCATTACGCGCTAGAAGACTAATGTCTAAGAATCTCATTTATTACTAAATCCATATGCGCAAGAAGTTTAAGATCTAAGTCGTTATACAATGCAAACATCAATGTTTCTAGAGTTCATCTAGAGTTTATATCAATGACATCTAACTTTCCAACAGTAATTGAATGAAACAACAATATTATCTGTCTTAAAATCTTTGGACAATTTTCATTGATCACTATTTCCCTTGCATACCAATACATATTCCCTTCGTCTACCTTCTATATAGGTTCCATTTTTATATCATTCTCTTAAAATGTCTTTGTCTTTGAAAAATCTCCGTCTTCATAATGCTTACTCTAATGATATAAACAAACTTTATCTCTTCAACATAATTAAATATGTAAAAACTAACCTTTCACCACATCCATCATCAATCCTTTTAAAAAATTACATTATATTAATTCAAATTTCAAATTTATTTCAACTAACTCATTAATATACTAACTCATTTATTTCACTTATATCATTAAACATATACTAATGTAAATAATTCAAAAAAAAAACTCAAAACCTTATACTATTGTAAGACCAATGTATTAGTCATATCCCATATATTACCATGTAGAAAAATACATAAGTACCACTTAGAAAAATATTTAAGTAGCATCTCATCTCTCCAATTTGGTAAGTGATATCTCATACATTTAGGTTTACATAAAAAAAATTATAACTTGACATTTTTCCACTTAGTTTATCGTTTAGATACGAAGCAATTTTCCTTTATCCTTCTTAAAATTTAAAAGGAACAACAAAATAATTGCATAAAATAATACTCGAAATTCAATATCTTTAACCTAGATAATTAATGAAGTCAACAATATAATTACGTAATCCTTGAATGTCAATTTGAAACTTACTTAACACACTCACTATAACCTATAAGTCTTAAATTAGCACTACGTTTGTCTTCACACTTAGCGCAGTAAAGCTGCGCGTGGCATCAAACTCGGAATACCTCCAGGGATTGAATGCGTCAGTCAAGCTGCGCGTGGAGGCAGGTTCAGAAAGCAACAAAGAAATTCGTTCAGGTTGGGCGTGAAGGCTGGTTCAGAATGCAACAAATAATTTCATTCAGGCTGGGCGTGAAGGCGGGTTTGGGCTGGACGTGAAGGTCGTGCAACAAATAATTTCGTTCAGAGTTTTCATATCCGAGTTAAGATTTGCACCGAGAGCTTTACGAAGAGAGAGAATTTCAAGTCTGAGGTTTCTCATCCTCTGTGCGGTGATCTTTTGTTCTGTTAATTTAGGAAGACTGTCTAACTCATCTGAAGGTATTGCCACTTCTAAATTAACAGACTCATATACCCGGTTTTGTTCTTTTTTTGCTATGTATTTTACTTTCTCTAACAGTTCAATCCTTCCATGGAATTTCTCCAGTTATTGCAGAACGCTCCAGGATTTAATTCTGTACTATTGCTTTCCGTCTCGCCACAGTTAAATTCATGCGGAATTGCAAATGAATTTGTTCCCAGAATTTAATGGGTTAGCATAGCACTAGGACCACAGTCTCCCTCGTATTGTCATCAACAGGAACATTTTGTGATTGGTGTACACAGTGGCTCGAAGGAAAGGAAGAGTGGAAATGGAGCTCCCACATTCGCAACCTTCACCAATCACAGCAGGATACATGCATTGAGAACAGTTGTTCTTTTCCACCAATTTAAGTGTTCCTTCCAACAAGGAATTATTGGTTCGACCCCGAGAATGCATTCTGGCAAAAAAATCATTATAATACTTGGAAAGGATGTCCAAACCCTTTTGCGGAAATTGACTAGTAGACTACAGTCCGATCCACTTCATTACATAGGATCCCTTCAGTGATAGCATTTAGCTTTCAATTCACCGGATTCTTCACGCCCTTCTTGGTAATCGATGTACTTTGATTGGTGTTCTGAGGCATGTGATGTACTTTGATTGGTGATCTAAGGCATGTGATATTCCTGAACCAAGGGTTGTTGACCTCTGCAGAAAAAAATGCTTTTTATATTTTCAACTGCTATTGAGAGCGTTCATATATGGGTTCTACCCGAGAATATCCAAATCAACATGTCCCACGAATTTCAATCCTAATCCGACGAACAATCGGGTTTAAGAAAAACCATAATTGCAGATAATTGTGTACAGGCCGTCTGAGATAATCTTTCGATAGTGCACAACCATGACAATGTTACCTCTAGTCCTTCTACTGAAACCTTATTACGCCAAAAGGAAGTCAGACTCAATTCAATCCAATTAATTCCTTCCAAGCCATTTCTGGAGAATTTAATACCAAATTCTTGTGAATTTAAACCAATTTACTTCCACTGAATTTCTGGAGAAAATTGCTCAGATCTAAAAACCCAATCGCTGAAAACAAAAGCGAAGATGCCCAGATGGGAGAGAACAATTTGCCAACGCAAAGAATCCGAACCGTCAGGGGGCTTGTATGAGCTTTCCCAAGTCATTGGGCAGTTTCATGATTTGCAGAAATTCTAAAACAGTTAGGGGGATTGGTATGAGATCGCCCAAGTCTCTAGGTAAATCATAGGGAGTGGCTTAGAAAAGGGGCGAAATAGCCAGGAATAATAAATAAATAAAAAGGGACTCTAACATAGATAAATCGTAGGCAATCCAATCTCAACACGCAGGGAAGGCTCAACTCTTTGATTAAACTTGGCGGTGTAACAAAAAAATAACAAAAAAATGAAGGCACAGAGAAAGTAATCCAAGCGAGGAGATAGAAAAGAAAACCAACCCGTTAAATTATGTGCAAATTATAACTAAATTACAACTGCAAATTTTAAAGGTGTACCGTAACCGAATGCAAAAGCTCTGAAGTGGTTGTCTCGCGCTTGCGCTCTGTCCATCTCCTGCTTGCTAATCATTGAGACCTCACCGGTACCTCCCAGCTAACGCTAGGGGTACTCTTCTTCCCCCTCATCTCTTCGAGCCGCAAAGGGAGCATGCACACAAACCAGAGAAAGCTAGCTCCGAGATCGCCTCGCAAGGTCGAGCTATCGCTCTCTATCCAAGCTAGGTATCCCAACTTCCATAAGAAAAATCTCGACATCTTAACCTTACACCTACCAAAGGTGATCCATTCTCCTCCTTCGTCATTTTTTTTATAGAGTTTTCTTAGTGACTAGTTGCCCAAATGCACATTAATTTATTTTTATTAGGAATATTCTCCCACGTACACTTGTCACTTGATCCCTTAGTTGCACCATAAATTCATTTAATTAATTAATTTAAATTGACAATTTCTCTCACCCACCTAAAAGGCTTCCTAAAACGCTCATCGATGTCCCTTTATTCCCTCACCTTTATTCCCTCACATTCCCTTGATGACTGACGCCTTCTTAAAGCTTAGTTGAGTTCGTTTAGGGAAAGTTCTCTAGACTAGATTCATTTCTATGATCCACATTCCTTTTGCATTTAAGTTTCCCCTTTTTATCTAAGTTCGAATTTAACAAGTTTTGCACAAAGCCAACAATTAATCTTTCAATATAATTTAATCCTCCAATTTTTTTTTAAAATTTAATTTTTACCCCCATTTTCTTCATCCCCCCTTTATTAGTTGCTCAATTAATTTTTAGTTCTCATGTCCTACTTAGACCTAGAATTAAATTCAACTAGGCTTAGAAAAATTGTTGTTAAGGGAATTTTATAATTTTTAAACTTTACTCATGCATCAATTATCTTAAGGCTGACCAGATCAAAACGAGATGTTGTTTTCTAGGTACCTAGGTTCATTGACTCACCAGTGTTAAAAACTGTGTCATTCCCTTCAAGACACACTACGTGCTCCAACGGTGCCACTCGCCTTCACTCATGTTTCATTTATGCGACGTGCCCTTCAAGACGCACTACGTGCTCCAAGGGTGCCACTCGTCTTTTGACTGATTTGGTAAACATCAAGCCCTTGGAGTCAATACTTTGTTAGGTGACCTTATGGGAGACTAAGGTCCTCTAAGGAATAAGGATATTGCTTTATTGCGTGCCCCTTAGAATCATTGTGATCAACTGTCAGAGTCTGCCCTCATGGCATCGTGGATCTCTCGAACTAGGTAATCGTTAACCTACAGTTCGAGCCACGGTGGGAGTGCTAGTAGGTTGTGGCAGGGTTGCTGCCACACATCTCCCTTAATATCTTTGGTTGTCGTGCATGACCCCTTTACTCCAAATATGAGTCTAATTAGCAATTTATCGTCATCCTGCATCCATCAACGAAACATGTCAGGGATCCATAATCAACATCATAATATACCAGTCATATGTCACATATGAAATAACAGAAATATGCAAACCATAAATAGTCCACTCACTGACTCGATACGGAGTCCAAGGAGGTTCATCGATGCCATCGACATCCTCAATTGGTCAAGAGTCCTGCACACTCAGGAGAAACCAGTCAATAGCACATGTCTATACATAATGACATAGCATGACATCATAATCCACAGTATCCTCATCAGAATCCATAAGATAAGAAATCAATCATATAATGAACCAGATCAATTGCACGCAAGTGTCCTCAAAGAATAAGTCACATCTAGTGCACACAAGAGCGGGATGTTACATAAGTTATCATTGTGTCTCGATAGATTTCATGTTCATCAATAGCATTAAACATTACTAATTCTTCATTGACTACTGAAAGCATATGGACGTTATGTTTATTCACATCTTTGTTCCTAAAAAATATATGGAAATAATGGATCTAAGGGTGGTGTTCTATGGCAATGAGCACTTGTGTATTCAATGTCTTGGTCTGATTTTTCATTAAGTCTCATTTTGTTCAAGATTCTAATGAAATCTACGTCTTTTTGACACATAGTGGTTTACAATTCATAATACTTTTTTCACCAAAATGTATATGGAATTTTTTTCTTATTGATGATTGTTTCTTCAAACATCATCAAATCCCTTATAGTTTGTGCTTAGTTTCAGAAAATATTAATTCGACATTAACAAAGTAGGACGTTGGAGTGTGCTTTATTTTTTGTAGACATTTGTCAAATTCATATAAGAATGTTGCTCATCAACGAGTAACACACGAAGTCGTTCAAAATGTTTTGTTAATGTATCCAACTTTTCACTATTCAATGGAAAATACTTTGATTTTTTAAAAAGCATATAGAATGCGGAGTGCAATGTGACACCCCTTGCATTGAACACTACTTTTCCTGTATATCCAGTCATGAGACCTTTCAATTGTAGTGTATCATGGTCCATTTCCTCATTGTAGAAACGAAATAGCAACTGGAATAGTGCTTTAGTGGTGAATGTTTTACCAGTTCCTGCACCACTTGTTAGAAAAAAGTACACTAGTTTCTTTGGTTCACCATTTTTCTTTGTTAGTATGTATTTCATGATTGTAGCTTGTTCTTGGTTTGATTGTCTCCTAAGATTAAACAATTATAAATTCTCTAATATATGTGGTTTTTTTACAATGTGGTAAGGTCGATTGGAATCTATTCTTGCATTTCTTGTACTCTGGAAATGTTGCAAATCATTTTCAAAGTCATATTTCCCATAGTTGTTGGCTACAATTGAACACAAATGTTTTTCAAGTTCTTATTTTCATCAATGATGCTTATGTTGAATATTTGTTCTTCTTTATTTTCAATTTCCTTTGTTGCATGTTCGAGGTCACCCCATTTTGAATTTGTTTCATGTGTATACCTTCATTTGTTTCGCTTTGTTTCATTTGTTTATGTTACCTTCATTCGTTTCGCTTTATTTAATTTGTTTCTCTTTATTTCATTCGTTTCACTTTGTTTCATTCGTTTCACTTTGTTTCATTCGTTTATGTTAGCGAATTGTAAGCATGCTCCCATGTAGAGTAGATTTTATTGAAAAAAAATCCATTTACTCGATATGGTACGTATAGCATCATTTTTTGTCGGTAGTAATTCTCAAGATCTTTATGCTTGTTGTATTTCAGTGTTTCACATACCTAATAACATATGACTTGTCACTATTTCTATGCTTCCTACCTTTTTTGTATAATTTGATGAAAATTATTCTAAACAAATGTTTTTGATAGCTTCAGGAAGACATATGTATTAATAAATTATTGAAGAACACATTATGTCTTCATAATCATCTGACTCGCATTGCAAATCATATTTTTTAAGGATAAATGCTTGTTGCTCTATCAATGACGTGTTTATGAATACACATTTTCTTGAACTAGTGTTTAGTGGTAGAGGCAAGATAATGTGAACAACTTATTGTGCAGACATTTGTTGCATATTTACTAAATCCTTTCCAAGTCTACTAATTGTTTTTGTGATATCGATGTTTGATTTTTCATGTTCTTCTTGTATGCGTTTAAATGTTGATGTCAATGTTTTATCAAATTTTGTCATGTAGGAGTTACAATATGTCGTTGTCGCATATGAATCAACTATGAATTAAGAATCTAGATTTGTATTCTGGATTTTTGGAATATGTCGTGCAAACTATCCATCCATGTGTATGATGGATTTCTTTGTAACAAGATAGTTTTCCGATTTAAGCTACATTGAATTGTGTGGATGTATTCATCATGTGTTAAACCTAAATCATTAAAAATATATAAAATGTATGTGTGTTGTCAAATTTATAATATTTTATTGTTTCAAATATTAATTTTGCATTTTTTTTTAGTTTTATCTTTGTCATACTCCATAGGTTTTAGTATTCTTTTTGTCTTCATTGGGGGTTGTGGAAAATTGAATCTACAATGCACTTTTTTTTTTAACAATTTTGTGTATGATGATGTTGTTGCAACATCGTTAACTCATCTCCAAACGTTGTTGAGTCACATAACAAGTATTTATAGACAAAGCTCTCAAGTTCTATCTCTGTATTTTTTCCATAGATAGATGCATCTTGTATCCATAAGAATCCATGGTCATGTTCACTTCCTCTGTTTTGAAACTCAGTAATGAAAAACAAGCCTTCAATATTTCCATAGTACTTATTTTCATGACATTTTAAACTTCACAGTGTAGATATCCTATTTCTATAGTACCAAGCACAAGTTACAGGGTCATCCTAATCAACAAATCAATCTCATTGTTTTCTATTCCATGCTGAATTGTTTTTTGTGTTCAATATTTTATTTGTTTTAGTGCATTAACCAATAGTTCCCAATGATTTTATGCACTACTAAAATAAATGAAGAATGTTGGTGGTCCTAGTTGTTATATCATTACATACATTTTCTTGTGTGTGTGTCATTAATAGTCTGGTGTTGTGCGAATTGTTTTAAGATCCATGTATCCAATATTTGATTTCAAAATGTTGTCCAAGTTCGGATTTGAATTAACATCTCTTGATTTTAGTTTTCTTCCTTTAAGTTTTCCTTTTCTTATTCTAATCCATATGCTACTAAACACTTGATTTAGGATAATGTGTACTACTTTGTACAATAGATTTCTTGTATGATATTAAAATCCATGTTCCTTGTGTAATACTTCCCACTTGGTGATTTTTTGATATGAGAAGTTTCTAGCTACATAATTAGGTAAGTTCTCACCATAAAATAGTGAGGGAAAGCTCATTTATTCTAAGTATTTGTCTAAGAAAATTCCCAATGGAACATAGACTTCACTAGGAACAATGTTTATTTGATCGTTATGAAGATAGAAGATGTTATCTGTATCAGTGAATGCATGTACAAGGTTTTTATTGATTGGTTCTTGATTGTTTTCCTCATCAAATTCTTCATTTTCAATATCTATTTCATCTTCATATGCTTCTTTGTTTTCTATGAATACTTTCTCCCATTTATCAATTATTCTTACTTTTTCCAATTTGTAAAGTGTTATTTACATAGTTGATTTAAAGCTTTCATGACCATGTGAGCGTAGATGCACCCAATAGAATAAGCATTTTTTAATATAAGACTCTTGTTTATTGCTATTACAAGTGTCCTAGTTTCATTTATGTCGTGAGGAAAAGAATGCTAAATTCTAAAAGTGTCTATCGACACATTGATAACTCCACCAATAAGTCCTAATTTTGGTTTTCTATATATTTTTCCAAGTTCTCTTATTTGCAAGAAACGTAGCCGCAATGATATTAATATTTCTTCTATAGCATCCATTTTTTTCCTGATTCTTATTCTTTTGTTTCGTCGAATTGTTTTTGGCACAACGAACTTAGCATCTACATAATTTTCTAATGCTTTTTTGCAAAGTTTACAAATGTAACTACTATTAGCATTGTCTGCCAGGATTTGTTGTGACTTTTCTTTTTTTCCCTGATCATAAAGAACTTCTTTGTATTATTTTTTAATCGATATAACATCCTTTAGAAAGAATTTTTGGTGACATGTTATAAAATAAAAAAAAATAGGCACATCTATGATTTTCTTATGGAACTCTTTTTCAGCAATTATAAGTGATTTATTATTTTTGTGCCTCTCTTGCTTAAAGCATTTTTTATTTTGTTTCAACCCTTTTTAATTGTTGTCCAATAGTAGTAGATTTTCTTCTTTGACTCTTTCCCTTGGTTTATGCCAATATATTACTATGGCCACTTATGTCTTCATTAAGTCTATTCTATAATTGTTGTTGCAAAGATTTATTTATAAGGAGATGTTTCAATTTGTGTAAAGATGGACTTGTTTGACTTCTATTTGTTGTGGGAAATATTTTGGAATCTATGTTCATAGGGATTTGCACATTTTTCAATGGTTCATATACTATATGTGTTTCACTTTTTCGTACTTCAACTATGTCAAATACTTTTGCTCCTTTTGTAGAAGAGAGTATTGAAGCTTTGATCTTTCCTATTACAGAAGACCATAAATGGATATTGATATTTAATATTCTATCCAACCATTCATAGATGAACATTCCACCATGAATATACCCCTTTTTATAAGGCAATGTTAAGTGTATCGTGCACCCTTACCAATTTGTGATTTTTGGTATTTTCTTGAGTATATCATCACTAATATATTGGTGAATGCATTTAATTGAAAATGAATCATTTTGCATAATTGCATGGAAAATAAATTTGTGACATTATTCGTCGCAAACAAGATACATTGTATTGATTATTTTTCAATTGGCATAGTGTCTGGAAAGAACTCTCACAATATGTACTTTCAAACATATTAACTTCATTAACTTTGTTTTCTCGAAGAGTACGAGAATAGTAAATAGTTCTTTTGTATAGTATTGGCTCGAAATGTCTAGCAAGTGGATTTTCATCATGAAACAATATGTCATAGGTGTTTGTAGACAAGTTCGAATTAAAATGCAAATAGTTTTTCATTCAAATTTTTGACCAAACTCTTATTGGAAGTTTTATCCAATTTGATGCCCAATGTATACAAAACATATCACCCCATAGACCTCTATTTTCTGGTGGCATGTTGTAAAGACCCCAATCGTTACGATTACAAGCGACGCAAGCAAGTGCAAATTTTGTTTTTTTTTTTTTTTAAGAAGGAAGGCAATCAAGACAACAAGTAATCAACACAACTTACACATTCAGGCAACAGACAACCAATGACCCATCACATTAGCACATCATGCAACCAGACGAACATGTGACACAATAGACAATACAAATGACTACCCTCCCAACACAAGCAAGACAATGCCTACAAGCTAAAGGACAACATCCACAATACTGACACAACAACCTCGACGACCAGTAACTAGAAACCTCTATGGCATGAAAAACCAAACACCTTAAGGCGTTACAAAACCAAGCAACAACATGAATTACAATGAATAACGCCCACATCGGGAAGCACAGACTACGGCCAGGTTATCATTCACCTCTATCCATCAGGGCGCACAATGATCCTCTCATCGGGAATCATGTCGTCATCAGGCAATAGGCGTGACAGTAACCCTGGCACAACATAACATATCTAAACCAATAACCCAAGAAAAATCCAATGCGCTAGGAGACCGAATTAACAGACAAAAACATGAAGACTCTACCCACGCACCCAAGCAACAAGTCGACAAGACGCAAGGTGACATCACTCAAAATTAGAATGTGCAACTAACCAAAGGATTCTTGATTCCTACAAAGAAACCTGGGTGGTGAAACGACTATGACCAACCGCCCTTTACAACTCGACTTAAGGCACAAGGTGCATAGTAGCCAATTAACTATTAAACTATTAATTGTTTTGGCTAATAAAACTACTAATCCCTCAACCACTAATCTTGTGAAAAATATTAAACTATTATTCCAATGAACCATTAGGTCTACAAATCCTATTAATTCAACATTGATAACTCTGTCTAACAATAATCATATTATGTTTAATAAAAATCAAATAAATCTTAAAACTTTTACAATAGTTGATACTAATAAAATTTATTATTTTCTATAACAATCTACTTTTATTTTCTTCAAAGTTAAAATCACCTTAAAGGATAAGTTAATTAAGGTAATTAAGTGTATGTAAAATGTTGATTAAAATTTCCATTACGAAGAAGGTTTATGTGAAGTTTGTTCACTTGAAAAAGCAATATTATTTCATTGTCTAACGATTATATGCTATTT
>ML781634.1:145196-174549 GCA_009831015.1 Picea engelmannii | reverse complement strand
CTTCTAAGAAGTCCTCTTACATTTATTATATCTAACTACCCATTTATTATATCTAACTACCATAGTGGGCCTTATTTAATAATATAGTGGACCTAGTCCACCTTACATTGAATGGCCTCCACTATTATCACTATGGGCCCTCTTGGCCCCCACTACTACCTCTCTAGTCTACTTCAGCACTGTGGTCCAAACTTATCCATGGGACCCTGGTATATGGTTGTACATCAAACAATTGTATGGTGTTTCCCTACCTCAACGATTTTCTCTATTTCTTGTGTTCATGTTATGGTGAATGGTTTATGGTTTATTCTTGGTATTATTGAAGTATATTTGCAAATATGGTATAGGTACTTAACACTTACTAAATTCCTAGTTTAGTTCAAAAATAGCAAGTTCCCAAGGCAAGATTCCTTACTAAGTTAGACATTCATATTTTTCTTTATGTTTCCCCTATTTCATTTAGTTTCCTATTTATTTTAAGTTTCCCTCTTTTCCCTTTTTAACTAAAAACAATTTAGCAAGTGTAGAAAAACAACCATTTACCCCTTTTTCCTTTTTTAACTAAAAAATAAAATAGCATATGTAGATAAAACAATCACTTCCCTTTTTTAATTTTAATCCCCCATTATAATTTGATTTTAAAATTTAATTTGAATTTCTTACCCCCCTTCTTGTTACATGTTTAATTATTATTACTTATTTTTACCACAAGTTCTACTTAGACCTAAGTTTTTAATTTCTCTAGGTTGGGCGACATTTTTATTAGGGAAAATTATTTTTAAATATTACTTATTACATCATTCGTTTTAATGTTGTCTAGGTTTATTCACTTACCAGTTAAAAATGCGACGTGCCCTTTAGGACGCACTAGGTGCTCCAATGGTGCCACTCACCTCTTTTCATTTTCCTTGTGTGACGTGCCCTTCAGGACACACTACGTGCTCCAAGGGTGCCACTCGCCTCTTGACTGACTTGGTAGACATCAAAAACCCCTGGAGTCAATACTCCTCCAGGTAATCTTGTGGGAGACTAAGGGCCTCTAAGGAATAAGGCCCATGCCTTATTGTGTGCCCCATAGAATCATCGTGAGTGACTATCGCAGTCCTCCCTCGTGACATCGTGGGTCTTCTCAAACTAGGTAATCGTTAACCTACAGTTTGAGCCATGGAAGGAGTGCTAGTACGTTGTGGCAGAGATGCTCCCACACCTCTCTCTCAAGTATTTGGTTGTCCTGCGTGACCCCTCTACTCCACATGTGAGTCTGTTTGGCAAGCTATCGTCAGCCTGCATCATCAATGAATCATGTCAGCAAAATAATCAATCATCATAACATATAATCATATGTACATATGTCACATCAACAATATTCAACCCAACAATCCACTCCTTGACTCGATCCGGAATCCAAGGGATTTCATCGATGCCTCTGCATCCTAGAGGTCCAAAGTCCTGCACACTCAAGAGAACCCAGTCAATAGCACCGGTCTATGTCAATACAACAAAATAACATATCATTGTATCCATAATGCCTCATAATCATTATCAAATGGCCAATAGTATAATAATCTGGATCCCTTGCAAGCAAGTGTCCTCAAAGAATAAGTTCGTTCAGTGCACGCAAGAGCAGGATGTTACACATGTCCATTGATGTTAATCTGGACATCTTATTAAAATATTCTTTAAGGTCACTACACTACAAGGAAAAAACCCTATAGCGGAGGTTTTTGTGAAATCCCCTATAAAAATAGCCCAAAAATATGTTTGTAGCGGAGGTCACTAGCATAGGTACATGGGCAGATGTTTTAGCAGAACTTTTTCTAACGGTGCATCTATAAGACTATATCGCACCGGTGTGCCACTAGAAATCAATGCACTGGTTCTTATAGACAACGGTGCATCGTTGCAAAGTTATTTAAAAAAATAGAAAACAATGGTGTGCATCATATAAAAGAAGCTCACAAGAACAGGTGCACATGAAACGGGTGCACCAATGCACAACAAATAGGTGCACTTTCTTCATTTTTTTCCTTTTAAAAATGCATACCGGTACATTGTTTTCCATTGGGTGCACCGGTGCATTCCAAATTGGTGCACCGTCGCAGGGTTTTTCTAAAATTAACAATGTGTTGTTTGCAATGGTGCACCACCAGAAATCAACGCACCGGTGTGAATAGAAAATGGTGCACTGTTGCAGATTTATTTAGAAAAAACAAAAAACAATGGTGTGCATCATATAAAAGTAACTCGTGAGTACCAATGCACACAAAAAAAACTAACTAGTGCACAACAAACAGGTGCACAATCATTGCATTTTTTTTTAAATGCATAATGATGTGCCTTTGTACTAATGTCGCACCGGTGTGTTCCATATGGTGCACCGTCACAGGGTTTTTTTAAAATAAAAGTGCATTTTTTGCAGCAGTGAGCACCAATGTGCTTAACGTAAGCACACTGAAATAGGGGTAAATAAAAAAAAATGGCGGTAAAAAACCAATTTTACCATTTCCAGTGTAGAGAATATCTCAATCACCGATGCCACCTTTTCCCAACCGAAGCAGATTGTCGTATGTGTTTTCATTGCTTGCTTTTTTTTCGTTCGGTGCTCGGTTCATGGGATTCCAATTTTTCCATACAGTGGGAAATTTTATTTTTTTTCACTACATCCCAACCATGCCTCCTCGACGAGAAAATGTCTGGGTAAATTATTTATTTCTTTGTACATTGTATTTTTACCAGATTAAATTGTGAAATTGAGTAAAATTTACATTGTTTTTTCTTTTTTTCTTTTTTTCTGCAAGGTGCACTCAAGTTGTTCGTCTGGCAGTGTGCACGGTGCACCCTGTAAATTTTACAGGGCACACTGAAAATGTATAGTTCATTTTCGTCGATACGTTGTATTACGAAACGCACCGGTGCATTCACAATAAATGATGCACCATTGAAAATAAATATTTTCCATTAAACAAT
Source organism: Picea engelmannii (assembly GCA_009831015.1). Taxonomy (NCBI): domain Eukaryota; kingdom Viridiplantae; phylum Streptophyta; class Pinopsida; order Pinales; family Pinaceae; genus Picea; species Picea engelmannii. The sequence continues at coordinate 171,582 of ML781634.1, read as the reverse complement.
GCGTTGATTATAGTGAACACACCGGTGCATTCATAAAACTATATGCATTGTTGAATGGAAAATATTTATTTTCGACGTTGTGTTCCTAATAAATGCACCGGTGTGTTGTTTATAATGAACGCATTGGTGTTCATAATAAACAACACACCATCGAAAATGAATAGTTTCCATTACACGGTGCATTGTTTATAGTGAATGCATCGATGCGTTCATAAAAATATATGCACCGTTGAAAAGAGATAGTTGTTAAAGCAGTGCATCCTTGATAGTTAATGCACCTGTGCATGCAGAATAAACTACACCCCGTGGACATTATTTTTTTTTCAATCGGTGTGTGGATTATACGGAACGGGCATGTACGCAAGCATGGATATGGTGCATCGTTTAAAATGAGTGTTTATTTTAAGCGATGTGTTATGATGAATGGAAAACATCAAAGCATCATAGTATATAGACGCATCATGATTTCATGGTGCATTGTATACAACGGGGCACACCATTGTGTTGATAATTACTACACACCCCCTAAAATAAATCACATTTTTCATGTGGTGCGTAAAATGTGTGTGTGCATCATGGGCAGTGCGTTACTATTTTGCAGGTGCATTGAAGATTGATTTTTTATTTTTTTATGTTAATTATGCATAGACGCCAATGCATGGATCAAGAGAAGAAACAGAGAGTGGACCAGTACAATATGGTTCAGGAGTGGGAGGCCAAAGAGAGGGAGAGGGATTTGTACCCTCGACCTAGTATTGTAGCTATGAGGGTCCTCTTAAGGAATGTAGGCCTCCTCAAGTACTGCGAGGAGTCTGCATCCTTGAAGGGGAATTCCTCCTTTCTTGAATAGTTGATTCACCGATGGGATGCCCATTAGCAGGCATTTAGAGTCTTTCCTCATCAATGGTACCATACCACTGAGGAGGATATTTATTTTATCACTGGGATATATAGGAGAGAGGAGTATTTTCCTCAGTTTCTTGATGTCCCAGTGGGTGTTGCAACTGAGAGTCAACTTGCCTACTCTCAGAGGTATATTGCATGTGATATACCTTCTTCTAATGATTTTCAAATGGCTGGTGGATAGTTATGGATTGCCTCATCTGATGCAGAAGACGTTAGTTGCATCTCACTGTTATTGTCGACCATTTCACACTTTACTGGTGATGGTCAGCACATTAGTTGCACGCTTTTATATCATGTTGACTCTTTGATATAGAGGCCATGACTTATTAGGTGTTCTATCATTTTCTTGAAGAAGTTTTGTATAGCACTCGATATATGTCGTGTTATGATATATGGGAGGGATAACTTCCCATTTGCTTGAGAGTTATTTTTTTTGTTTTTTGAGAGGTTTCCAGAGACAAGACCTATTTTTTTTGTTCGTCCTCCTAGGTCGATGACCGAGGTGGAGATTCACATGTGGGGCGAGATGATTCCCAAGAGGGGTATGCCCAATTTTCCAACTAGGATTTCCAAGGAGGCACTTCAATTTTTAGCCAGTGAGTCAGATCATGTGTTCATGATGTTGTCGTGCCCTTACACGGGGATGGATTGGCAAGGATGTCCCAACATCCTCTTCACAATGGATGAGCCACCAAATGATCGAGGTAAGATTTAAATTAATCTTGTACTTTCATTTTATTATCTTACTTAGTTCGAATAATTTTTATTCTAGCATGTTCTTTAACGTATTTTATTAAATTGTTTGATGAAATTGTCAACTAATTATTAACTTGTGTTATATTTTGCAGATGTTGACACATTTTTTAGGGACATGCCTCCTCCCCCGCCCCCTGATGCAGATGAGGATATGGTTGAGGTTGTGACAGGTCAGGGTCCTCAGCCACATATACCACCCGACATGCAGTGTAAGCCTAATCTCAGATATAGGATGGAGGTGTGTGATAGACTGAGTGTAGTTTTGGTTGACACGGAAGTCTTCCCTGTCCATATGCAAGACATCGGGGCTGACCCTGATCTCTTACAGATCTAGATGGACTTGTCACGCAATATGACGTCTCTTATGCATCATATCATTGGAGATTCCAAGTTACTAGTAGGGATGAGGGATGACATGTCCTCCAGTACTGATGAGGATGAGGATGGTGATGGAAATTTTGCTTCAGTACCTCCTCCTCCTCCTTCTGTTTTTTATGTTGATAAGGGTGTAAGTGATCATGGCACTTCTGCTTCAGTACCTCCTCCTCCTCCTTTGGGTGATGATGTTGATCATGATGCAAGTGATCATGGTGCTTCTACTTTAGTACCTCCTTCCCATCCTCTGGGTGTTGATGTTGATCAGGTTGTAGGTGATCATGGAGCTTATGCTTTTGTACCTCCTCCTCCTCCTCCTTCACCTCTCTCGGATGAGCATGGCGCATCACTTATTCCTCCACTGCATGCTTCTCATGAAAGACTACGACTAGATATGTAGTTATAGCAATTATTTGTGTTGTTGACCAGATATGTACATTATATATATATATATATATAACATTTGTTTTGTTGATGTACTTAATTTATATGTTGGTGTGCTTAATTCATATGTTTATGTTGATGTTGATGTTAGGTCATGTTATATGATTTTCTCCATAAAGTAAAGTACTCTTAATTAATTACTTTATTTTTGAATATATCTAAAATAAAGTACTCATGTCTAAAACAAATGAAATTATCTTAATACCTACCTTTTAGAAATGTTTTGATGTATTAACTGTATACAGTACAAAGGATAGATTTAAATAGGTTAGATTACAACAATTCTAATTAAGTTATTACGTTATCATTTTTATATTTGAACATGATGAAAATGAAAATAGTTTATCATGTTTTTGTAGTTAAGAGGTCTTGAAAAGTAAATAAGTTATAAAAATGGGTAAAGATATGTCTTATGTTATTAATTAAAGTAGTTAAAAGTAAATTATATTAATTTTTGACAGCCTTACTTTGTATCACAATTTTACAAACTAGTTTACTTGAAAGTAAGATGTGAGAATTGGTCCTCATTTCAAGAATATTGTTTTTGTTCATAATGAATAATGGATAATTAAATATAGTTATGATAAGCTCAATTAGCATTTATAAAATCTTTGTGATATTTTAACTTCCTCTTAATTGTAATTTGGTCATATTTTTTTATATTCACATAATTAATACAAGTCTCAAAATCTCTAATTCAACATTTTTTTACTATACTATAAGGATGCATGAATGTCAAACTTAACTAAGAAACATGTAAAAAAAACATAAAAATATTTAGAATATTAAATATTTTAATTTGTATGAATTATTCTCTTTAAATAATTTTCTTAAGTGGGTTATTTACATGTATTTAAGTTTTTTGTCATTTTTTGATATCCTATATTACATGTTGTTAATTGTTGTTGTAATCGATATTAAGAATTGAATTAGCTATTAGGAGTCATAAAATTCCTTACCCACAAATAAAAAGAGGGGATAAGGGATAAAAAAATTGTTATGATCTACATGTTTAATTCAATTTTTAATTATATATTTATTATATATAATATAATATTAATATTTAACTTAATATATTATATCTTATTATGTTATAATTAATATATTATATTTATTATATTATTTATATTATATTTATTTATTTATTATATATTATATTATTATATTTATAATATAAAATAAATATATAACATAATATATTATATTTATTATTTTATAATTAATACATAGCATAATATAATATATTATATTTATTATATTATGTATTTGATTTTTATGTAATATCTTAATTATATTTTATTATATGGGTTTAGAGAGAGGGACACATGCATTAGTTATTTAAGGACAATGAGGAGGCTCATTTTAGATCTAAATATTTCCCTAATTAGTATGTATGAACTTAAAATTAAAAAACTAATACAATATAATAGGATATGGTAATGATATGAAATGGTGGATAATAAAAATACATTTTTAAAATTGTGATACAAAATATTTGATATTTACAATACAATAATATATTGTTTTTTAAAGTAAAAGTTAAAATTAAAATACTAAAAGTTCAAATATCATCTAAATTTGCAATGGAAAAATATTTATATCATTTACACATAACATTTAATTGTATCATCCAATCAAAAAATTAATAATATTTCATATGAAATATTAAATACTAAAAACATTATAAATTTAATAATCAAATTATTAAATCCACTATAGATTCGAAAACATAAAAGTAAGTAATTAAAGAATAAAACATGTACAATATATCATTATTTGTTGGCATCGCCCTGATTATCTTCCTCGCTTGGCATGATAACGTTGTTGTTCTCAAAAATATGTTTTGATCTAGGGTCGTGTCTTAATACAAACCACCAATCCCTATCCAACACCTCGGGGTAAAAAAACACTTGGTTGCATTGTTTTGGGAAAACATAAGACTCCTTAGCTTCATCCCACATATTTTTAGAGTTGATACATATCATCCCACTATCACAATATTCCTTTACATTATTCCGATCAAAGGTGTCCCACCGCTTGCACCTAAAAATAACACATTGGAAAGAAGAGAAGTGAACTCGAATGATCTCTTGTATCTTTCCGACATAACCTAACTTCCCCGATATGGTGTTTTGATCGCGGTGGCTAGCACGACTAGATTGGTCAAACTCGACTTCCACTCCACAGACTTGTGTCATGTGTCCATCATCGGCATCCTCTATGCGAAAATGATGTCCATATTCCCACATAGATGGGAACAAATGCACCTATAAAAAAGTGAACAAATCACAATGTCAAAATGTGTCTAATAACCCGACCATTAAAATATAAAATAATATAGATGTACTTACAATTCAAATGTGCATTACGAAGTTAAAAATTATGTACATAAAGATATTATTACTGAGTTGTTGCACCCAATCCCTATGTTTACTGCATCCTCTTCTTCACGTGGGTAACGACCGGATGCACCATATTTCTCTCTGACTTGGTCAGCAACCCAACTGTTGGGGCATATCATTGGCATGTTTTCTTTTAAATGATCAGGATAAGGCATGCTTCTACCATTCAACCATCTGAATTATTTCCTATCACTTTCCCATTTCCTCCTCTCTTTTTTGTATGATGTGACCCACGACTATGTTGCCTCTAAATTGTAAAGAATGAATTTATTGATGGCATCAATTTCTAAATCTGTTGAGTTATTCATGAAATCAAACCAACATATAGTACATATGAGATCATGAAAATATGCATTATGAAGTTCAATGTGAATAGTTGTTGTGTAGAAATTTGAAAAACAATAAGTCACTTACTCTTTATCAAGCGTAGTTTTCCATTCGTTTGGAAAAGCTTCCCTTTGTTGTGATTTTTAAATTTTGTAGTTACACAATTACAATTACTTAATCCAATACCAATTGTAGTAGGATCACTGAAAGATAGACAATCACAGATACAATAGAACACAAATATTATCATGGGAAACCCTCATGGGGGAGAAAACCCAGCAACCAAAAATTCTCAATATAGATTCCTTCAACCAAAACAATGATGTGCTATAGCTCTCCAAGAAAGACCAAGACCAAAACACCAAAAGAACCTATCACCAAGAATTGTGTGCTAGACCTTCTTATGCTCTCCAAGATGCACAAGAGAAGTGTGTGAGTGTGTATTAAAATGAGAGGAACATATCATCTATTTATACAAAATAGTCTCTCTTGAAGAGACATGACTCTTGACCTAACTAACCCATAAAATAGGGTCGACTAGCCATAATGGGGATTTTTACAATTAGAAGTAAAATACCAATAATATAAAAAAATGTGTTAAGACGACTTGTAGAATATAATTATAATAACCTTTTAAAGGTTTGAACAAAATAATTATACAATAATATCTTCCATAGTTACACCAAAAATATTAACACTCCCTCTTAACTAGGAAGGTATTCTTTCCAGACACAAACTCCAATTTTGATACCACACAAGCTCACATCAATTGATTGTTGAACATGTGAATCTATACATCCTCGGATATCCATAGTGCAACATGACTTCACCCCATGCATCCAAGGTATGTGGATAGATCTCAATAGATACAACATGTCCCCAAGAAATCCACTCCCTGTGATGCATCAGTACCTGGTCATGTGCACTCTTGTATCAGTGCCATCCCTTTTTCATGTTGGATGAGATCCACCAGACTCAGTACCAACTCTTTTTCATGTTGGATGATATTTTTTTCCATACTCAATACCAACCATTTTTCATGATGGATGAGGTCCACCTGTCACTCCCTCTGAAGAGGGACCACACCAAGCTTGTCCCTGAAGTACTCGAACTTCATCCTTGACAGCAGCTTGGTGAACACATCCACAACCTGATCCTCGGTAGTCACAAAATAGAGCCTCACTGCTCCTATTTGTACCATATCCCCGATACAGTAGTATATTATCTCGATATGCTTCGACCTATCATGGAACACCGGGTTCTATGACAACTTCACGCACCTTTGGTTGTCACACCAAATGCAGTTCGCCTCTAATCTGAGACCAAATAACCCAGACAACAGCTTCCGAAGCCACACTACTTCTCTTATCACTGCACATGATGCCACATACTCAGCTTCAATCGTACTGAGTGCCACACAATACTACTTCCTGCTACTCCATGAGACCATACTAGAGCCAAGACTAAAACAATATCCTAAAGTTCTCTTCTGGTCAGGAATATTGTCAGCCCAATCTGAATCTGAGTATCCGTACGATACAAATTCATGGTCAGATCTATACCAGAGACCATGATATAGAGTACCCTTAAGGTATCTCAACACATGTTTTGTTGTAACCAAATGAACCAGTCTGGGCTGCTCCAAATGTTGACTCAGGGTGTTCATAGAAAAACATATATCTGATCTTGTATTCGTCAAATACATCAACGGTCCCACTATATGTATGTATAAGGTAGAATCCACAATATCTGAAGTTGTATCCTGCAAAAAATTAAGATTTGATACCATCGGAGTATCCATGGCCTTACAGTCTAACTTCCCGAACCTCTTCAATATTTCCATAGCATACTTTCCTTGATTTAGGAAAATTCCATATGATCTCTGCTAAACTTCTAGTCCCAAGAAGTAGTGCATCACTCCTAAATATTCCATCTCAAATTTTGCAGCCAATTTTCTCTTACACTCAGTGATGAGATTTTATGCACCTATTAGAAACAAGTGATCTAAATACAGCAGTAGAATCACCAATTCACCATCTGCAACTTTAAAGTAGAGGTTAGGATCTGCATTGTTCTTGGTAAAGCCCAAGCTCATCAGAAAATTTTCAATCCTACCATACCATGTTCTGGGTGCCTACTTCAATCCATATAAATCATTTTTTAATATACACATGTGAGTCTCCATGTCATGTGTCTTGAATCCAAGTGGTTGCTCCACATAAAATTCCCCTTTTATTTCACCATTCAAGAAGATTTTCTTTACATCCATCAGGTGCACCTTCCATTTCAACATAGCGGTGAATGAAAGTATAGTCTTGATCAATGTATATCTTGATACGAGAGAAAAAGTCTCTTCATAGTCAATCCCTTCCTTCTGAGAGAAACCTTGGGCCACAAATATCACCTTATATTTTTCAATACTACCATAAGTAGTGTGTTGCGTCTTATAGATCCATTTCAAACTCACTACAGATTTTTCCTTTGGTTTGGGAACCACATCTCAGACATCATTCTGCATAATGGATTGGTATTCCTTTGTCATGGCATCTTTCCATACTTGATTTTATACAACCTCTTCATAACTGGAAGGTTCAACATCCATTATGTCACACAAGCATGCCATGTAGTTGGAATACGACTTTGGCTTCTTACTTTCCCTGAAATATTTCTCTAGGGCATTAATTTTTTCTGCATCTCAGATAAGTTCGTGTGCCCAAGATGGTCTTCTCTTGCGAGAAGGTATCTTGGTTGGTTTCTAAGTTTCTACTATGTCATGATCCTCTAGAATGACTTCATCTGGTTCAACTTCCTTTGGAACTTCAGGAACTTCATTCTCTTCTTCATGTACCTCTTCTGCATGGATCTGTTTGGATTCACTGAAAGTTGCATTCTCATCGAAGGTTACATCTCGACTGATCTCCACTTTTCGGTGATCGGGAATGTATATCCTATAAGCCTTCGATGTGTCAATGTAACCAACAAATATGTCCTTATGTCTGGAAGGGTCCAACTTTGTCCTCTTTTCCTTAGGGATGTGAAAAAATACAGGGAAGCCAAATATTCTAAAATGGATGACTTATGGCTTCTCTCCTGAAAACATCTCCTCGGGTGTCTTGTTTTCAAGAACCTTGTGGGGAATTTATTTTGCACATACATTGTCGTCTTCACTGATTCTACCCATTGATGCATAGGAAGATCTTGAGCATGGATCATGGCCTTTTCTACTTCCATGATCATATGGTTCTTCCTTTCAACTATTCCATTATGTTGAGGGTTATAGGGAGTAGAAATCTCCCTCTTAATCTCAACTTCCTTGCAATACTCCTTGAATTCTTCTGAGTTGAATTCACCTCCATTGTCTAATCGCAAGGTATTTATCTTCCGCTCTGTCAAGTTTTATACCAGAGCCTTGAACTCTTTGAATTTTCCAAAAACTTCATTCTTTGATTTTAAAAAATAAATCCAAGTTTTACGTGAGTAATCATCAATGAAAGATACATAATATACATACCCACTTAGTGAAGTTGTTGAAATCGGTCCACACATGTATGAATGCATGATGTCCAAAAATCCTTTGGCTCTGTTATCACTATTGGGAAAGGAGTGTTTTATGTTCTTTCCTTGTTCACATACTTTGCACACACCATCTAGTTCTGCTTGGATTTCTGGAAGACCTGACACCATTTTTCTCACAACCGGAAGAGCTTTATAGTGTAGGTGAGAAAATATATTATTCCATAGTTCACTGGGATTCATAATATCATGAACCAATGTGGAGTCTGAATGTCCTTTTAATTTGTAGAGTCCTCCTTCTTCAACTCTAATCACTACTGCATCATCAAGGGTATTCCCTCTAGGCCACATAATAACTTGACCATCAATAAATGCTACTCTAAATCCTTTCTTGTCCAATGTTGAAATTAAGAGAAGATTATTCTTTAAACCTGAAACATAGAGAACTTCCTTCATCTTCATTGGCTTGCCTGGATTTAACTTGTAGGAAGATTCTCCAACACCTTTGATTGGATATTGATATTCATCACCCAATTTCACTTTGTGAGGTAAATCTTTATGAATAAGGTTATAAAAGAAGTCTTCATAACTTGTCATGTGCTTGGAAGCACCATTGTCTATCAACCAAGTGTCGTTTCCATGAGTAACAGTACTTGTGAGGACTGAGATAATAACATAATCCTCATCACTTGATTCATATTTCTTTGCAACCTTCTTGGGAGGCTCATCATCTTCAGTTGTGTGATCTTGATGCCTCTTACTTCCTTTCTTATTATTAATTTCCATAATGAGGGGTAAATCCCTAACAAAGTGTCTCAATTCCTGACAATAGTAACATATGATATTTGAGTTGTCTTTTTGACCCATCTTAACTTCTTAGGTAAATAATTCTCCTTATTTTTCTTTCCTTTCCTAGTATGTGTGGCTAGGGCTTGATCTTCATCTGCCATATTTTCTTCTCTTGTAGTTGTCCTAGCTTCTTCCTAGTTACAATCTTCCCAAATCCTACTGAACTTGGGAAGCTTCTTCCTTGAGAAAATTCCTTGGATGAATGCATCCCATGACCTTGGGAGGCCATTCAAGGTAGTCATCTCCATCTCTTATCCTTCTAGTGTTTCACCAAGGGATTCTTTCTGCTCCTTGATTTGATTCACTCTTTAGAAGTAAGAGTGAATGGTTTTTGAGTTATGCATTTTCACATTCTTCAACTGAGATCTCAGAGTCATTCTTCGGTTTATGTTGCTTCCTTAAAAAAAAAGGGTTAAGGTGTCCATAATTTTCTTTGGAGAAGATAATGATGATACATGATGGATAAGGTGGTCCTTAATGGAGTTTGCAATAATCCCTTTTGCTCTCACCATGTCCTTATTATATTTTTCCTTCGCTTCATCTCCTTGAGGTTATTGAAATTATTCTATAATGAACTTATCAAGTTCATGTTCTTCAAGAAGGAGAGTTACTATGTACCTCTAGGCCTTGAATTTATCAACTCCATCTAGCTTCTCATCGATTTTTGTTTCAGTAGTCATCCTTCCTGGGACCACACAAAATATGATCAAAATTGAAATATTGAACTTATTAGTAGGTGCTCTATGCTAATGTGAGTTGCTTGGTGGTCTTTGTTTGTAACAATTCCCCCAGAATAGAAAAAACATCAACCTTAGGGTTTGGTTGAAACTCTAACTGCAGCAGCTACAAACTAGAAAATTGGTCCACTAGAAAATTTCGCTAGGCTAGGGAGAACCTCCTGATGATCTTGGTTTGTCCTGCAACTTTATATAGACTAAAAACGACACCCTTTTAGGCTTCTAGATCTAAAAATGGCTTCTATTCATGCATGCTTTGATACCATGTTTTGATTTTTAAATTTTCTAGTTACATAATTACAATTACTTAATCCAATAGAAATTGTAGTAGGATCACTGAAAGATAGACAATCACATATACAATAGAACAAAAAGGCTATCCTGGGAAACCCTCGTGGGGGAGAAAACCCAACAACCAAAAATCCTCAATATAGATTCTTTCAACCAGAACAATGATGTGCTATATCTCTCCAAGAAAGACCAAGACAAAAAAAAACAAAAGAACCAGTCACCAAGACTTGTGTGCTAGAACTTCTTATGATCTCCAAGATGCACAAGAGAATTGTGTGAGTGTGTATTAAAATAAGAGGAACATATCCTCTATTTATACACCATAGTGTCTCTTGAAGATACATGACCTAACTAACCCATAAAAACGGGGCCGACTAGCCACAATAGGGATTTTTACAATTATAAGTAAAATACAAATAATAAAATATTTTTTGTTGATCTGACATGTACAATATAATTATAATAACCTTTTAAAGGTTTGACCAAAACAACTATACAAGAATCTCTTCCGTAGTTACACAAAAATATTAACACCCTTCTCTTTTGACTTCATCCCTTTCATCATCCCAAATCACTGGACCTAGTGTGTTCTCAATCTTCTTGATGTACTCATTGGAATAATAGAAAGGCTCATATGATATGTACCCATGTAACGTCCCCTCAGTTACGCCTAAGAACAAGTGAAGCACAAAAGGTAAATTTTTTTTTTAATGCATTAGGAATTTGCATCAACACATAATTCAACAACGCATAATCAATGACATCATAATTAAAGGAATTACAAATGTATCATCGTCATAATAAAATAATGTCGCAACCGACACATCAACATATTTAGTAACGACATATAATCAACACATCATCATAATTGAATAACGACACAAAATTGAAAGCATCATGAATGGCGATGCAAGATCAACTCATCACGATCAACTGGAATCATCAATACTTTTAATCGCTCAACTCATCACATAAAGATAATCATCAAATAAAACAAGGATAACACGAGATAACATAACGATAACATAAGGATCATAAATATAATCATAAGAATGACATAAATATAGTACCCGCCCAACCTACCCTGCAAGGTTAGGACCTCCAGGACACATAAGAAATGCTCAAGCCCAGGATCCAATTGATTTTGACCATTTAAGGTCTCAGGGCTGGAGACTGTTCTGAGGAACAAGGAGGTGTCTACATCCCACAAACACAATCAAGTCCAAAAACCAACTAGCTCAACCATCACATCATTACTATTCATGGCGTAGGTCAATTTAATTACTCAAACATTTATACATCTATATCACTCATGACGCATGAGAAATCTACTTTATTTGACATGGTGCAAGAGAATATAATTAATAAATCAATCATATGACAACATTATTCTAAGGTGCAAGTATAATCAACTTAAATTCATTTTCAAGGCACAAGCAAACATCTACTTTACTTCAAGGCGTGCAAGTAATCAATTACTGAATTCAATAATAAATCCTCATTATTTTCAAGATGCGGACGTGATCTAATTATTGAATTAAACATAATAAACATCATTCAATGCGTGCATTTCATCTATTCAGTTAGGAATCATACATCAACATTTAATTTCAAGATGTAAGATTATCTAGCTACATAACTCATCGTATCAACGAACGCAAATCCTACTAATACAATCTATCGAACGTCAATTAATCAACTTAATCATCAATTATTTTAGAAGCGGAAAAAATCTCTTACAAAATATACATCATTTTAATGGACTCAATTCCTACTAATACAATAATCCAAACATCAATTAAATCAATTAATCAACTTAATCATCAATTATTCTATAAGCGATAAAAATCTCCTACAGAATATGCATCACTTTAATGGACGCAATTCCTACTAATACAATCATTTGAACATCAACTAAATCAATTAATCAACTTAATCATCAATTATTCTATAAGCAATAAAATCATCCTATAGAATATACATCATTTTAATGGATTCCACACCACTTAGGGAACCTTCGACAATAGTCCAACCACCAATCATTTAACAATCTAAATGATGCATAAACCACCTATAAGGCATTCCATCATAACCACAACCTAACTAGATATACCACTATACTTATATATATATTTTTAAGCAACGCCCAGGAGTTAGAGAGAAAGGCACAAGTCAGTCCTTGTAACAAAGAGATCTACTCTAACCATCCGTAGTAATTTCCAATCAGGATCATTAAGGTCCAGCAATCCTCGTCAATTTCTTTAAGCTACTATAACGAGTACAACATTTCCAATGGCGCCACTACACCCTCAAGACCTATCATGATTAAGTAGCACATTAAGAAAGCAGGGTGATATTGCATAGACCAATGCCAGTTACCAAACGGGATCACACTAAAACTGAAATACTAGAAGACCAGGCTGCAAAATCATTTAAACAATTTGAAGGGATCATCGCACAAAGAGCTCAAGTTGACTCCCAACTGACTTACCTATCTCTATACACGTGGATTCAAAAGAAAAAAAATTGGGCCTGCTTAACGAGACAGAAGCTCGGGTTGACTTACTATTCTTTGGAAGAATCCAGGAATGACCCAGCAAGATGCAGACAGTTCCATGAAATTCATTGAGGGATACCCATGAAAAACGCAGGTCAGTTCCATGAATTCACTGAGGGAGATCACCAGGTAAAAATCACAAATCGCATGACATTTTCCCTTGCTAAAAACGTAGAGGTTTGTTGAGGCAAAAATGAAATCGCATATTGGGAACTCTACCCATCATGCAGGGAATAAAATATGTAAAAATAGTTGGGCAATGGAGGATAACACAGAGCTCTGGACTCTCCAAAACAAATGCAGGGGAAAAGAATAAAAATAACTGAGAAATGAGGCATAAATTTGTTGAGTAAATAAGAGGAAAACGCCAAGTAGTAAAGGGAAAAATGCATATCTATTTTCCTAGTCATTGGGAAAGCAATAACACATCAACCACCAAGAAGGAAAGACCCAATCGCTGGGAAAGTGATTAAGGTGCAGAGAGACAATGAGGTTTATCGCTAGGATCATACACAAAGATGGGTGGTTTCAATCTGTTGTATGCAGAGAAACTTGAAGCAATTACATGTTGGGAAACAAGGGAACACACAAAGCCTTGGGCTCTAAAAAACGCTCACTAAAAGAATGTAACATAGGGTTTGCAAGAGATTGGACGCAAGAGGATCTCCTTGGCTAGGAAAAATTCATGCATAGGCACATAGATGAATGAAGGTTTGCAATGTTGGGTGTAAATTAAAATGTTGAGGTGAATCAAGTGAAAACACCAGGAAGGGAAAACGCAGAGAACAAAATCCACATAAAAATTTGCAGAGGGTACATCTGAAATGGAAACGCTGAAGGGAAAAGGACATTTGGAAGAATCATTTTAAACTAAATACATCTTACAAAAATGGCCTGGACCATCAATATTATAGATACATCTCACAGAAAAATACATGTTGCAACCAAAGTTCGTTCAGTGAAGATTAAAACATTTACATCTTAAATCTGAATACAATACAATACTCAATAAAATATCGTAGTCGACGACGAGAAGTCAAAGATGTTCTCCCGTTCTTGTGCTCCGTCCAGCTCCCCACTTTCTAACTGTGAAGACTTCATTGTTACCTCCTAGCCAACGCTAGGGGTACTCTTCTTCCCCCTTAGCCCCCCGAGCCACAAAGGGGCCACGCACAACCACAACCAAAATACTCTAACTCCCAGCTCACCTTGCAAGGTAGAGCTACCACTCTCTTTCTCGAGTTGGGTATCTCAACTCTCACAATTAAAACCAATTAGAATTTCTGCAGCATAACCTTACTCATACCAGTCATGATCCATTCCTCCTCTCAGCCATTTCTTTTATAGAATTTTTCTTAGTGACCACTTTCCATTTGCGCATTTAATTCTATTTTTTTTAATTAATTAGGAATTAATCCCCTCGTTCACTTGTCACCCATTCCCTTAGTTGCACCAATAAATCCACCATTTAATTTAATTAAATGTCAATTTCCCTCACCCATCCTAAAAGCGCTCCTAAAATCACTCCTAGTTGTCCCTTTATTTTAGGAAATTTCTTTAGTTAGACTGAACTAGATACGTTTCTATGCTTACACATATTTATGCTTTATTCCTTTCTCACTTTAAATTCTAATTTAGTATTTACTTTCACAAGTGTATTAATCACTCCTTAGGATTTATTTTTATTTCCATTGATTCGTAATTTGATTGATTTCATTGCCTCATCATTTAATTTAAAATTTTAGATTTTAGTCTTCTCACTCACTTAGACTTAGGCTTAGTTAAATATTTATTTGCAAACGCCTAGACCCTTAGGTGTTATGCTTAAAAATCCACTCCTTAGTTAATTAATTAATCAATTAATTAATTCGTCAAGTGCTCAAGATTCTATAAGGTTTAACATTCGCTCAAGTTCTCTAGGCCACCTAGATTCATTGACCCATTTTTTTATACCGCGATGTGCCCTTCAAGACGCACTCTATGCTTCAAGGGTGTTACTTGCCTTTGATTCAAAATTTAATTACGTGACGTGCCCTTCAAGACACACTATGTTCTCCAAGAGTACCCTCACCTTTGACTATTTTTGGTAGTTGTCCAACCCTTGGAGACAATACTCCATTCAGGAAACCTTGTGAGAGACTAAGGGCCTCTAAGGCATGAGGACCATGCCTTATTGTGCACCTCTTAGAATCTTCATGAGTGACTATCTCATTATGCCATCACGACATCGTGGATCTCTCGAACTAGGTAATCGTTAACCTACAATTCGAGCCATGGCAGGAGTGATAGCAGGTTGTGACAGGGTTGCTTCCACACCTCTCCCTCAATATTTGGTTGTTGTGCATGGCCTCTTTACTCCTTATGTGAGTCTGATTAGCAAGAAATCTTTAGTTTGCATCCATCAACGAAAAATTGTCAATGATATATCAACAACATCATAATATACCCGATCATATGTCACACATGCATAAATAAAAATACCCAAACCAATATAGTCCACTCATTGACTCGATCCAGAGTCCAAGGAGGTCCATTGATTCCATTGGCATCCTCAATCTGCCAAGTGTCATTCACACTCATGAAAAACTCATCAATAGCATATCTCAATGCATAGATATCAAATAACACAACATCATAATCCATCAACATCATCATAAGAATCCATAAGTGAATAGACAACCATATACTAAAACCGTATCACTTGCACGCAAGTGTCCTCAAAGAATAAGTCAATAACATGTACTCGCAAGAGCAGGACGTTACAAATATGGAAACTGTTAGCGCATATCATATGCATCTTCCAAGGTAGTCGAGTGTGGACTATAATTGTCCCACTAGACCTTGACCTGATCGACTGTTCGACACCGTAGTTGTCGAATGCGATGGTCCAGAATGAAAATTGGCTCCCCCATGAGCGCACCCTCGTCCGACACCTACAAAAAAATCATGTCAATCACATCTTTAGGATCACTAACATAATGTCTCAAAACAAATACAGAAAAACATCGTGCATATGCCTCAAAGAATCAGGCAAGGCTAGTCGATAGGCCAAAGACCCTTTATTTTCCACCACTTTGAAAGGTCCCACAAACCTAGGAGATATTTTAGCACCCTTTCCAAACTTGATCAAACTTTTGTGCAGTTTCACCTGCAAGAAGACTCGATCACCAACTTCATAATTACAATCAACATGATGTGCATCAACATAATTCTTTTGTCGATCTTGCGCTTCTTTAATCCTTTGTCTTATCTTTTTCATTTTTTCTTCCATTTCTTGGATCACTTGTCATCCTACCAGACCCTATCCTCAAGTTGATCCCATCTCAAAGGCGTCCAACATGGACACCCATAAAAAAACTTGAATGGCATCATCTTAAAGGTGCTTTGATAGCTATTGTTGTACACAAACTCTACCAGTGGCAAGAACTCTTCCCAATGCTTATGTTGGTCCATCATGTACATACACAACATATCTTCCAAGATTTGGTTCATTCTTTCTGTATGTCCGTCTGTTTCTGGGTGATATGCGGTACTAAATTTAAGTTGGGTTCCCAAGTCCTCTTGGAAACTAGTCCAAAATTGTCCTGTAAACATCGATCCTTGATCGGATATGATCCTTTTAGGCACGCCACGCAATCTCACAATCTCATTGATAAAAACTCTAGTTATGCCTGGCGTCTGATGCATTGTACGCACAAAAATAAAATGTGCACTCTTCGTTAGAGTGTCTACTACCACGAAAATTGAGTCATGCCTCATTGCCATCAACGGAAATCCCATAATAAAGTCCATCGAAATGACCTCCCATTTCGATTCTGGAATAGCATGTGGTTGTCTAAATCCTACCGGATGTCTATGTTCAGCCTTCACTTGCTGACATTCCAGACACCTCGCCACATAGTTGACTATGTCTGCCTTCATTCCTTTCCAGAAGAATAAGGGTTTAAGGTCTTCCCTCATCTTCGTGACTCCTGTATGAACCATGTACACTACTCTATGAGATTCGCTTAATATCAAACTTCTCAATTCATCATTAGGAAGTACGTAAATCTGGTTATTATACCTCATTAATCTGTCGTTGTCCATGGTAAATACCTCAAATTTTGGTACCAACATGGTGTCTTGTCCAATATTTTCCTTAACCTCTTTATACCAGTCATCATCTCGTTGGATAGTTAGAATATTTTCATGAAGATTCGTCTAAATAGGTATCACCGAAGATACATGTGGCCTCTGACTCAACGCATCTGCCACTCTATTCACTGTTCATTTTATAGGTAATCTCAAAATCATACTCGCTAAGTAGTTATGACCAACTCCTTTGTCGCGCGTTCAAGTCACTTTGTGTAAAATGTGTTGCAGACCACAGTGGTCCATTTTTAGTTCAAATTTTTGTCCAATCAGGTAGGGTCTCCACACTCTCAGTGCATACACAATGGCCAATAACTCCAAATTGTGTGTAGCATAGTTCTCCTCATGCTTTCTAATTTTCCTATAGATGTAAAAAATCACTCGACCGTCTTGCATCAAGACTCCACCTAACCCTTCCTTGGATGTGTCTGTGCATACCAAGAATTCTTCGTCCATGTCAGGGAATTTTAGTATTGTCGTTATCGTCCACAGCTCCTTGAGCCTTTGAAATGATTCTTCACATTTCTCAGTCCATACAAACTTATTGTTTTTCTTCTGCAATTCCATGATCGAATTTTCTATCTTCGAAAAACCTTCGATGAACCGTCAATAATATCCATCTAAACCCATGAAGCTACGTACTTCTAGTACATTCATCAACGTAGGCCATTCCATAATATCCTTTACCTTTTTTGTATCCACAGTGATGCCTATGCCAGATATAACATGCCCCAAATAATGAATCCTCTATTGATAAAAAGAGCATTTCGATATTTTCCCGTATAATTTGTTCTCTCGTAAACATTGTAGTACCAAGCACAAATGTTCATCATGTTCTTTCGTCATCCAAGAATATATCAATATGTCATCAATGAATAATTGAACAAACTTGTCCAAGTATTCGCATAGCACCCCATTCATTAAGCTCATGATTACCCCTCGGGTGATTTTTAGTCCAAACAGTAAAACGGTAAACTCGTAATTCTTGAACCTCGTCTTGAATGCAGTCTTAGGAATGTCTTCATCTTTGATTCATAACTGGTGATATCCTGATCTCAAGTCGATCTTCAAAAACATTGTCATGCTCTTCATTTGGTCAAACAAATCGTCTATTCTTGGCAACGGATACTGGTTCTTGATCGTTGTCTTGTTCAATTGACGATAGTCAATACAAAGTCTCCACAAACCATCCTTCTTCCATATGAAAATAACAAGCACTCCCCATGGTGACACACTTGGACGTATAATTCCTAGGTCCAACAACTCCTTTAGTTTCATTTTCAACTCTTGTAACTCAAGCGTTGAGATCCGATAAGACATTCTTGTTATCGGTTCAGTTCCAGGTTTTAAGTCGATGGTAAATTCCATCTCTCTCTTAGGCGAAAAACCTGGTAACTCTTCTAGGAACACGTTCGCAAACTCCCGTACTACCGGAAGGTTTTCTAATCCTTCCATTACGCCCTTTTCATTCAGCGCTAGGATTGGATATAGCTTGCATCCCTTGTGCATTCTCTTCCATAGTTGTAGGGAAGAAATGAACCTTAGGGAAACTCCCTGGTTTCTTCCTATAATCACTCATCTTTTTCCCTCATCATCGGTCAAACTCAATTGTTTCGTCTTACAGTTGAGTATCACATCATGTGATTCCAACCATTCCATACCGATCATGACATCATAAGATCCTAACATTGTGATGTACATGTTTTCCTTCATTACAAAGTCTCCCAAATTGAGGATACAGTCGGTAACCTTTCCTCCAACCTTCTGCTTGGCTCCCGAATCCATTTCCACGTAGTTAAACTCATCATGTTCAACTGCCTTTACCTTAATTATTTTTAGCGATGCACCAGAAATAAATCTCTTTGTAGCACCTAGATCTATCAAACTACCAAAGTTCTGGTCAGTGATGGTACCTAACATCTCGAGCACAGTAGAATAGTGCTCGGCCTTGTCGTTATTCACCGCTGCATGAATCTGGTGGGCCTTGCCCAAATCTCCTACTGTAGTGTGTTCGGTTGACCCGATTTCTCTGGCCCTCTCAAACGGACAGTCACACTGGTAATGTGTCTCTCCACATGTCCAGCATTTGGTCTTCAGTCTAGTACTCCTGGTCACCTAAGTATAAGTTGTTGGCCCACCAAATTGAAACCCTGGTTTGTTCTACTGAACAGGCCTAAACTATTGTTGTTGTGAATGATGTTGTTTTTCATGTTGTGGTCCTCTGTAGGGATTATTTTGTTGAGGAGTTAGTCATTGTGGTGTCGTGAACATGGATCCTCTCGGAGTACCTCAATACCCTAATGTATGTCTAGTTGGTGTCTGATGCTATTGCGCACCATATGTCACTTTTCTCGTCGGTCTCGCAGGAGTTATGACCTGACCACCATTGATCAACTCTTCCTCAGCTATGAGGGCCTTTTAAACTGCATCGTACAACGTCTAAGTCATTAGGATCCTCACCTTCACATGAATGTTGATGTTAATTTTGAACACAAACTTGTTGACCTTGAGCTTCTCGGTGTTCAGATGTGGAGCATACCTAAGCAACTCCATGAATCGAGCCTCATACTCATGCACCGTACAATCACCCTGTCGCAAGGCATTGAACTCATTAACCTGGCACTCAATGAATTCCTCTAACAAATACCTCTCCCAGAACCGCTCCTTGAATAGTTCCCATGACACGTCCTCGACAACCATTTTCAGTTGTGGTAGGAGCATCTTCCACCATAGAAGAGTGCTCCCCTTTAGTTGAAATACCTCCCTATGGACTTTCATGTTAGAGGTGTAGTTGCGAAGTGTGAAGCACATCGCCATGTTCTCCAACCATGCCTCGACGGTTGCGTCATTCATGGCACCCAATAACTCGGGAAAATTGACCTTCTTGAGTTCTCTGTGGACGCTACCAATACAGGCTGGGGCATGTTGTGGACCCTCAGGGGCTATAGGAACCCTAGCCTCATCTCTATCTAGACAGTTAATCAAGTCCTCTGACATCCTCTGAAAGTACCTCATCAACCCAACCACATCCCCCACAACAATCTTCTCATGTCCAATGATTTTTTCTTATCCTTGGGGGTTAGACCCCTCCAACATGGATGTTATTGGAGGCGTCATGCCTCCTCCCCTAGAACCACATCATTTGCCTCTACGGATTCCTCTAACCATGATTACCTACAGGGACACAATTCAATTTAATTAGTGATAAATTATTAATCAATTTTTTATATAGTCGAAGACGTAATGATCCAAATTCATAGGAATGAACCTACCCTGATACCGTATGTAACGTCCCATAAGTTACACCTAAAAAAAAGGGAATCACAAAAGGTAAAAAAAAAAAATTAAAGCATTAGGAATTTGCGTCAACGCATAATCAACGACATCATACTTAAAGGAATTCCAAGCGTATCATCATCATAATCAAATAATGTCACAAATGATGCATCAACATATTTAGTAATGACATATAATCAACACATTATCATAATTGAATAATGGCACAAAATCGAAAGCATCATGAATGGCGACGCAAGATCAACTCATCACAATCAACTGGAATCATCAATACTTTTAATCACTCAACTCATCACATAAAGATAATCATCAGATAAAACAAGGATAACACGAGATAAAATAATGATAAAATAAGCATCATAAAGATAATCATAAGAATGACATAAAGATATTACCCGCCCAAACTACGCTACAAGGTTAGGACCTCGAGGATACATAAGCAACGCTCAAGCCCAAGATCCAATTGATTTTGACCATTTAAGGTCTTAGGGATATTGATTGTTCTAAGGAACAAAGAGGTTTCTACATCCCACCAACACAATCAAGTCTTAAAACCAACTAGCTCAGCAATCACATCGTTACTGTTCATGGCGCAAGAGAATTTAATTACTCAATCATTTATACATCTATATCATTCATGACGGATGAGAAATCTACTTTATTTGACATGGAACAAGAGAATATAATTAATAAATCAATCATATGACAACATTATTCTAAGGCGCGAGTATAATCAACTTAAATTCATTTTCAAGGCGCAAGCAGACATCTACTTTACTTCAAGGTGCACGAGTAATCAATTACTGAATTCAACAATAAATCCTCATTATTTTCAGATGTGCATGTGATATGATTATTGAATTAAACATAATAAACATCATTCAATGCGTGCATTTAATTTATTCAATTAGGAATCATACATCAACATTTAATTTCAAGACGTAAGATTATCTAGCTACATAACTCATCATATCAACGGACGCAATTCCTATTAACACAATCAACAAAACGCCAATTAAATCAATTAATCAACTTAATAATCAATTATTATAGAAGCGATAAAAATCTCTTACATAATATACATCATTTTAATGGACGCAATTCCTACTAATACAATCATCTGAACATCAATTAAATCAATTAATCAACTTAATCATCAATAATTATATAAGAGATAAAAATCTCCTGCAGAATATACATCACTTTAATGGATGCAATTCCTACTAATACAATCATCCAAACATCAATTAAATCAATTAATCAACTTGATCATCATTTATTCTATAAGCGATAAAAATATCCTACATAATATACATCATTTTAATGGACGTCGCACCACTTAGGGAACCTTCGACAATAGTCCAACCACCAATCATTTAACAATCTAAATGACGCATAAACCACCTATAAGGCATTCCAACATAACCACAACCTAACTAGATATACCACTATACTTATATATATATATATATATATACAATTGAGGGACAAGGAGTCAAAGAGCAAGACATAAGGGTTTATAAAATCGCAAGAGCACAAGAAAGTCCTTGTAACAAAGAGATATACTCTAACCATCCATAGTAATTTCTAATCAGGCTCATTAAGGTCCAACGATCCTCATCAATTACTTTAAGCTACTATAACAAGTACAATGTTTCCAGTGGCGCCACTACACCCTCAATACCTATCATGATTAAATAGCACATTAAGAAATCAGGGCTAGATTGCATATCCCAATACTAGTTACCAAAGGGGATCACACTTAAACTGAAATACTAGAAGACCATGCTACAAAATAATTTAAATAATTTGAAGGGATCATCGCATAAAGAGCCCAAGTTAACTCCCAATTGACTTACCTATCTCTATACACGCGGATTCAAATGAAAAAAATTTGGGTCTTCTTAAAGAGACAGAAGCTCAGGTTGACTTACTATTCTTTGGAAGAATCCAAGAATGACCCAACAAGATGTTGATAGTTCCACAAAATTCATTGAGGGAGACCCGTGAAAAACAAAGGTCAGTTCCATGAATTCACTGAGGGATATCACAGGGTAAAAAGCACAAATCACGTGGAATTTTCCCTTGCTAAAAACATAGAGGTTTGTTGAGGAAAAAATGAAATCGCAGAGTGAGAACTCTACCCATCATGAAGGGAGTAAAATCTATAAAAATCATTGGGCAATGGAGGACATCACAGAGTTCGGGACTCTCCAAAAAAAAAGTAGGGAAAAAGAAAAAAATCCGTTGAGCAATGAGGCATAAATTCACTGAGTAAATAAGAGGCAAGCACCGAGTAGTAAAGGGGAAAATGCATGGCTATTTTCCCAGTCGTTGGGAAAGAAATAACACATCAACCACCGATATGGAAAGACCCAATCGTTGGGAAACTGATTAAGGCACAGAGAGACAACAGGGTTTACTGCCAGAAGCATACACAAAGCTGGGAGGTTTTGATCTGCTAGATGCAGAGAAAATTTAAGAAATTACATGATGGAAAAGAAGAGAACACACAGAGCCTTGTTGGCATGTTTTACAGGCAACGTATTCTTGTCATTGATGGCAAGTAAAACAACGACGATGGTTTAAGTATAGGAAGAATGTGCCAAGTAGGAACCAGAAGTATTTTGGGAAGACGCATCAGAGCAAGCTTGATAAGATCGGAAGAGATAGTGCAGAGTATGCATGTTTGTCATTGATAGAAAAGATCATGACCAGCAGCGCAGGGATAATGGCATGGCAATGGTAAGTTCAACAAGTGATCATTGGATCCCATTCAAAAGCGTAAACTCCAGGAGTCAAGGAAGCAACTCACGGCAGAAAATCGCGAAATGTGAAACCACGACTTAAACTCCATTTCGGAGTTTCGGATACCAGGAGTTGGAGGATTCAAGAGTTGAGACTCTTCATCAAAGGAGTCCCGAAGTTGTGAAATGAAAAACGATGAAATCCCGAAACAGGCACATCAACAAAGACTCCATTTCGGAGTTTCACAGACCGGGAAATCAAAGATAAAAGGAACTTTACCCTTTGAAGTAGTGAACCCCAAAATTTCGAAACAGGCACATCAACAAAGACTCCATTTCGGAGTTTCGCAGACCGGGAAATCAAAGATCAAAGGAACTTTAACCTTTGAAGTAGCGAACCCCAAAATTCTGAAGCAGGCACATCAACAAACCACGTCAACAAACCACATTAGCTAAGGACACATGGCACAATCAGACAATGACAAGTGTCAAGATGATTCAACATTTTAGAAACATGTAAGTCACGAATCAGAGTGACACGTGGAAGCTATTCGGCATGTGTCAATCCACGTGTGACGTCAGCAGGTTTATGTCACATCGTAGCTTTCTATTTTGGGGTTTTACATAGCAAGCAGAAACTCCACCATCATGAAGTCTCAAACTCCAAAATGTCGAAAGGGACTATTGTGAGTCTCGAAAACCTGAAAGGAAAAACTTTGAAATCCCGTCAACCATCCATCTCAGTGGGTTATGTGAACTGTCTGATCACTTTGGATATTTTGTGATCATAAATTTTATAATGTTGGAGTCACGATGACTCGAAGGGAAAAACGTTGAAATCCCATCAGCTGTTTGATTAAGAAAAGAAGGGATCAGATTATGAAGTCTTGTGGACCATTGATCTGGATCCATTTTGGGGATTGCAACTTGGAGTTTTAAGACACTTCTTCACAGGAATGCCGAAATGTCGAAATGTCGAAATGCGAAAACACATTTTGGTGTAGGTTGTGGTCACCGTCAGTGGTCATGTTAGAGGGAGGAGCTAGCACCAAGTTAAGCTCATTTTCGGTGATCGTAACATGAAGAGTCAAGACTTTTCACCACAGGAATGTCGAAATGCCGAAATGTCGAAATGCGAAATGGCGAAATCAAAGCGAGACCATGTCCTTGTAATCCAATGGTGTTGGATACTTGGAAATATGATCAAAGGGACATTGTTTCTATTCATAGTTAATTGATTAGTTACGATTTAGTTAGCAGAACTGAATCATGACTCTTGGACAGTTGGCGATTCATTTGTTGATGCATTTTCTTGGAGGTTCACAGTGTAACTGCTAGAAACGATTGATAGTTTTAGCTAGAGGACTCAAAGAGACTTCAGGGTGATCGCCAAAGAAGATGAAGAGTCTTGAGGCATCTTCCAGTGGCATGAAGACTGTTCATAGAGGCTATTGATAGATGTATTACCGTTGGAGCCTGGAACTACAACAAAGGGAATGATCTCGACTGTGACAGAGAAGACGAAGAGTCTCAACTACTGGAGAGGCTAAGGAATCTAGGAATAACACCCAGTGATGATGGACGCATGGGTTTAACCACCATAGAAGTTGAAGAGTTGCAATGATGATCAGGCAGAGCACTCGACATGGGGAGAGCATCCAGAAGCATTGTGAATAGAGGATTCAGAAGATGCACAGAGAGAATAAAAATGCAGAACAGAGAAGAGATTGGATGTTGTTGAGAGTGATTAAGGTGTGTAGAAGGAGGCAGAGTGCAGCAGCTAAAATTCACAGAAGAGGAATGGTGCATAGATGGGACATGGCGCACAGAGCATAAAAGGCAGAAGAACATAAATCATAAGGAAGGGGTGCAGGAAGACATTGATGCAGGTAGAGCAGAACAGTGATGAGACCGGTAAACCATTGATAAATATTGTATCACTGTTATAAATTTATATATAGAAAACTTTATATTTCAGGGTGGTAGGGAGGTGCTAGGGAGGACTTTTGTCCTCAGAGGTTCAAGTGGGTTCTTGAACACGGGGAGTTTTAGCTTCCATCTGGTTGCAGCCAGAGAAACCAGGGTGGCAGGGTGGTGCAAGGGAGAACTGTTATTCTATGTTTTACAGGTTGGTGCCTATGTGACTGGAAGTTGGTGCTTCCATTCAATTGGTGATGGAACACTTAGGGAGTTATTGCTTCCTTCTAGTGGGTTCTAGAGAAACCAGGGAGTTGGTGCTTCCTTCTAGTGGGTGCTAGAGAAACCAAGGGAGTTGGTGCTTCCTTCTAGTGGGTGCTAGAGAAACCGGGGAGTTGGTGCTTCCTTCTAGTAGGTGCTAGAGAAAATAGAGAGTTGGTGCTCTCAGCAAGTTGTAGCTTTCAAAACAAAAGTTGTAGTCTCACAATAAGTTGGAGCTCATATGTATGATAATTTACAGAAAGTAAAGATTACTTATCATACCAAGAAGAAGAGGTTTTTACCCTTTATAAGTTTCCTCAGGAAATATCTGTCTCTGTATATTTCATATGTGTGAATGATGTTGAATGTTCTATTGCTTACTTCCCTGCATTATTGTGATCATCATTGAGAGTTCTGTAATGAATTTAAAATGAGCATAATTGTTTAATCTCGGTAACAACTGATTCACCCCCCCCCCACTCTCAGTTGTCCAACAATTGGTATCAGAGATGGTTCCTTTTATCTAAAGGTAGATCTGTAAGATTAAACATGACAAGTCATGAAGTGACTTCAGCCACTAAACCTCCTCTGTTTTGGAACAAATTTTTCCTTCTGGAAGGTTAAAATGAGAACATACCTAATGGCCTTAGGTGTTGATGTTTGGGATGTAGTAGAGACTGGATACATAAAGGTTGTTGTGCTAGCTTCCAAGGATGATAAGTTAGAATTTAGCTTTAATGCTAAGGGAATGAATGCTATCTTGAATGGACTTGCAAAAGCCAAGTTTGTAAAGGTGATGCATCTTCAAACTGCCAAAGAAATGTGGGATAAACTTATTAGCAGCTATGAAGGAAATGAGAAAGTAAAAGATGCCAA
>ML781634.1:99854-145146 GCA_009831015.1 Picea engelmannii | reverse complement strand
TCTTGGTGAGAAGATTGAAGAATCAATTTTAGTTCAGAAGATTTTAAGATCTTTGCTTGATAAATTTAATCCAAAAGTCTCTGCAATAGAAGAACTAAATGATCTTAAAAATCTATCCATTGATCAACTCCTAGGAACTTTAATTGCATATGAAATGATAATCAACAAAGATAAATCCATTACTAGAGAAGCATCTTTTAAAGAAGACAAGGATACTGATTTAGATTTAGATGATATTGAGGCAAAATTTATGAGAAGGTTAAAGAAAGGATCAGGAAAATATCAAGGAAAGCTTCCCCTCAAATTTTTTAACTGTGGTAATATAGGTCACTTTTCAAATAAGTGTCCACATAAGAAGAAGGACGATAACTCTAAAGGTGAAGAGAAGTACAAATCCAAAAGATTTGATAGAAAGAAAAATTTATGTGTAAAAAATGATGACTCCTCAGAAGACACTGATAGTGACTCTTCCTATGAAGATAAGGTAAATGAATTCATGCTTATGGCCAAAGAGGATTATGATAATAAAATCACAGGCAGTGATGATAATGATGAAGAAGTTGTGGTTGACTTGGAAAGAGAGTTGATCAGCGCTCTGGAAGAGATTGACAGAATCAGACTTAAGAAGAGAAAGAAAAAACAATTGTTGATACAGTTCAAGAAAGGCACTAAAAAACCTGATGAAGACTTTGCCTTGCTAAAAGTGGAATTAGAAGAGGCAAAGAAAATAGACATTCTGAAACAAAAGTTATCAGAAAAGAAGGCAAGATCTGAAGCCCTGGAAGAAGAAGTAGTGAAAACAAGGAAAGAGTTGGAGAAGTTTCAAGCCTTGTATCATCAGAATCTGTCAAGTATCAAAGCCTCACAAGGATTAGCCACCATTCTAACTCAGCAAAGGAATCCAAAGTTGAAAACTGGTTTGGGTTATGTAGAGGGATCAAATAGTGGTCATCCAAGAAACAAAGAACCCATCAAGTTTTTCAAATCTACAACCAATGACAACAACAAACCTGCAGAAACAAAGGAATACAATCATCCGCCCAGGAGGAGTAAAGAAAAAGGTGCCACGACTGAATCTGTAGAACAAAGAAATAATGCACTCCCTTCTCAAGGAAATCATCAGCATGGAAGAAATCGACCTGCTCAAAGAAGACAACCATTTTCCAGGTACCAAGGATTTTTCTATGGATTTTTTTTTTTCTGTTCTAATTTTGGTCACAAAGTTGTAAACTGTTCTTTAAAATTTAGATATGAGCAAGCAATACATTAAAGGTATAGATATCTGCCACAACAACGAATGAGACACCCAAGTAAAAAACCTCCACAGATTGCAAATCACTTGATGGCTTGGAAAAGGACACAGGTTAATCATAACAATCGTTTTGACTCTTTAATCAACGAACCAGAATGCTACATTTGTCATAACTATGGACATAAAGTTGTTGATTGTCGCTTAAAGAACTATAAATCAGATTTGAATTTGTCTACTGAAAATGTCAAGGTTTGGAAGAAGAAAGAAAGTGATAAGTGTGGATTAGTGTTGTCGGCTCAAAGACAAAAGAACCCCTGGAATATAGATAGTATATGTTCCAAGCACATGACTGGAGAAAAGGATAGGCTTCTGCTTATAAGAAAAATCAAAACAGGAAAAGTGATCCTTGAAAATGATGAACCAGGTAAAAACAAGGATAAAGGGATGGTGAGTTTAAGTAATGGAAAAGGAGATTCTCAAGATGATCTTCCTATAGATGGGATGAAACATAATTTGCTCAATGTAAGTCAAATGTGTGACAGAGGATGTAAAGAGGTGGTCCTTTCCAAAGACTGTAAGATAAAGTTTGTAAACTCAGGACAAGTGGTGGCTAAAAGCATAAGGACAAACAACAATGTTGATGTTGAATCCTCCCTTGCAAGTAAATAAGAAGATTCAGATACAATAAAAGAATGCTCAGTTAGCATTTATCCCATGGAAGAAGTAGGAGAAGAATCATGTCATAAGATGGAAGCATATTTTTTGAAGGTTGAGAAGTCAAACACCCAAATCAAGTTCTTGAATAGTTCCATGACCCTAGATAAAATCTTGGATAGTCAGAGATCACCAAATGACAAATCCGGTATTGGACTCAACAAGGTAGAAATCACTGCTCCTAAGAAACCTGATACAGGTCCTCCATTTGTAAAAAGGAAAAGCAGATGTAAGAATGTTTGTAGTGTTTTTCTCTTGTGATGTATATGGTCATAAAATCCTTGGCTTGTAAGAATAATGGAAGAAAAATGAATTTGCAGTAATAGAAATTGATGAGAATCAATGGGCAGATCCAAGGGTTGTTTGAAAAGTATGAGCTACAATTACGTAGTGTTTCAGTAGGACAACAACATCCTCAGCAACAACATTTTGTTTTACAAAATGATATACATGACATCCTATAGAGATAACAAGAGGAAATACCTTGTCAGGGAAAGTTAACCTTTTAGGAACAAAGGGGGAAAGCAGTCAGAAGTAGAGAGAGAACAGTGACAGGGGGAGTCATCCAGTTATGACAAGAAAAGATTGATGAAGGAGTCCCAGTAAGAGAGGTGAGCAATTTTGAGTATTCTACATAGGATATAGCGGAAGCTGAAAATGAACAGGTCCAAGAATCAGAAGGAGAAGACTCTGGTTTAGATACAAATATTCTGCAGGCCTCAAATAAGAGAGTCCATCTTGTCATGGGGAGTTTGTGTTGGTTTAATATCTGATACCTCCTAAAAATACTACAACAGCTCAGGGTGAGCATGTGCTCTTTGACATTGATGTCAAAGGAGGAGAAAAGAGTCTGGGTGCCTTTGTTGCCATCAATGCCAAAGGGGGATATTGTTGGCATGTTTTACAAGCAGTGTATTCTTGTCATTGATGGCAAGTACAACAACGACGATGGCTTAAGTACAGGAAGAATGTGCCAAGCGAGCACCAAAAGTATTTTGGGAAGACGCAACAGAGCAAGCTCGATAAGATCAGAAGAGATAATGCAGAGTATGTGTGTTTGTCATTGATGGCAAAGATCACGACCAGTAGTGCAGGTATAATGGCAGGGAAATGGAAAGTTCAACAAGTGATCATTGGATCCCATTCAGAAGCGTAAACTCTAGGAGTCAAGGAAGCAACTCACGGCAGAAAATCACGAAATGTGAAACCACGACTTAAACTCCATTTCGGATTTTCGGATACTGGGAGTTGGAGGAGTCAAGAGTCGAGACTCTTCATCACAGGAGTCCCGAAGTTGCGAAATGCGAAACGTCGAAATCCCGAAATAGGCACATCAACAAAGACTCCATTTCAGAGTTTCGCAAACTGGGAAATCAAAGATCAAAGGAACTTTAACCTTTGAAGTATCGAACCCCAAAATCCAGAAACAAGCACATCAACAAAGACTGCATTTCATAGTTTCATAGACCGAGAAATCAAAGATCAAAGGAACTTTAACTTTTGAAGTAACGAACCCCGAAATTCTGAAATAGGCACATCAGCAAACCACATCAGCTAAGGACATGTG
Source organism: Picea engelmannii (assembly GCA_009831015.1). NCBI lineage: Eukaryota > Viridiplantae > Streptophyta > Pinopsida > Pinales > Pinaceae > Picea > Picea engelmannii. The sequence continues at coordinate 141,613 of ML781634.1, read as the reverse complement.
GCACAATCAGGCAATGACAAGTGTCAAGTTGATTCAACATTTCAGGCACATGTGTTGAGCACTTTAATTGTCTAATTGAATGGAAAATCAAAGTGTTCAATATGAATTTTCAACCCAGGGAAGTCTGTTATTTCAAGATAATTCCGCACAATCTATGCTAGATTATGAAAGCATCTCTAATCTAATTGCAGTAGGGAATTTCTTTTGACAAAAACAAAAAAACAATATTGCTAACACAATTGTGTTGATACAGCTGGAGTGCTACAGAATTAAAATCATAATTGCAATCTAAACTGATGAATCTACAAAAACCACGAATTGCCTACCTTAATCTCACTTTCTAATTTACGTTTGCAGGAAGAAATTCTATACTATTGTTGAAGGGAAATCTACTTATTGCAAGAAGCTACTTCACACTCTTAATTCTCCAAAACAAGATTTTAACCTAATGCAGAAAAAGGAAAAGCAGTTCTCCATCCATGTTCAGCAACTGACTTCTAATTCTCATGAGACAAGTCTATGTGCATTTACCAAGAAGGAGCTAAATTGTAACAACAGTTGTATTCAGAAATATCTAACAGTTAAACCATTTGCAATGAAAATGAATAAATCTAGAATTTGAAACAGAGGGGAATCTGTGAGGAAGGTGGGCCCTTTCCTTCTCACTGAATCCACTCAAAAGATAGGTTACAGTCTGCTAAAGAAATTCAATCCACTTCTTCATTCAATTTCCAAAAAGATGTCTGTGTACAATAATCGTTCCTTTCTTCAGTTCAAGCAAAAAGACTAACAACCCTTTACATTACAAAAGCTCTGCTATTTAAAATCAGAGTCAATCAGTGCTCAGAAATAGAGTAGTCCTGAGAATCCTTGATTCTCAGGCTATTCGTTAGATAGCATTAATACCAAATCTTGAATTCTCCTTCATCAACATCGTGATCCAGCATTCTAATTAGCAGGTGTTGCAGCAGTTTTATCACAGCAGGACTGGTGGCATCTGTTGTAACAACTTCTGATATTAATAGGCTTCTGTCATAGCAGTTGTGTAACAGCTTCCAGGATTGATGGGCATCCGTTGCAGAAGTCCTGTAATAGCTTCCAGGAATTGCGCATAGTTGTGATAGCAGTGAGGTTCTCGAAATGGGTTGTTCTAACACTTTGATCATTAGTTAAATTATTTCATGGGTAAAATATGTGAACTTTATCAATCAAACATGCTAAGTAAATGAAAACATAAAAGCAAGATGAATAGTTCATACCTTGGGAAAAAGGGTCTTGGTGCTCATTATAATAGTCATTTAGCTTAGGAATGAGAAGGTTGAATGATCAAAAGGTGTAGTGAAAAGGGGACATTTCAGGGCCCTAACATACCCCCCAACTGAAGACATTGCATTTCCTCATGCAAAACACATTCAAAAATTATTTTGTAGCTGAAGTAGATCAGTATCTCCTCCAGTGCAAAATTTTGAAGAGAAATTTCTAAGTGTCGGTAATGTAGAATGTTGTGTCAAAAAGAAAATATGTTGAGTCAACAATTTGTTTGGGTTTCTTTATGCTTGAGAACGGGATTAGTTTGAGTTGCTTGAGTAACAACTCGTGAAGAAAACAGAGGTTCTTGTTTGCAAGCTGCTGGTATACCAGGAGTTGATTTATGACGATGAGATCTCCTCTGTTTTACTAATTTTTGTGTAGCAGGAAGTCCATGTTCAGTCTTGATTGATACATTTGCTAGTCCTGTAGCAACTGGAACTTTGACTACCTCATATCCTACCTCATAGTAAATGTTTCCACACTCAAAACACATTAGTTCTTTGTTTCTTCCCAAAACATCTTTTGTCAGTGCTAGGATGTCCATGGTTATCCCCTCTGGATTCTTCTGACGGGCATCTGCCACCTCTTGTTTCAAGGTTTGTAATTCGGCCTTGAGGTTAGCATTCTCTGTTATCAGTGCAACGATACTGGAATTTTTTGTATTCTTGATCTTTTTCTCTATTTGGGCAAACAATTGGGAAAGTGGTACATCCTCAGCATGTTGTGGAGTTGATTCTTGTGTAATTCTTGTGTCTGTCATGACTGGTTCTTGTGGATCAGTCTCGACATGGATAGTTGATGCTTATGGAACATTTGTGTCTGCCAGGACTGGTTCTTGTGGAGTAGTCTCGACATTGTCGGTTGGTTCCAATATGACTAGCTCTGGTAGGACAATCTTCTGTGGAGCAGTTGGTTCTGGTGTAACAACTGTATTTGTCAGGACTGGCTTTTGTGGATCAGTCTCGACGTGGACAGTTGATTCTTTTGGAACTGTCTCTACATCAACTATAGGGAATAGTGGACGAAGAATGGGAACAACCTGCTCCATATCTTTTCTTCCAATTGCAGCTTCGACAGACCTGGTGGGCCTGGTTTTTCTCCTGGGTAAAGTAGAAATAAAAGTAGTGGTTTGCTTCTTCATTGTTGGAGGAGGAACAGGTTGTTCTTCCTCAAGCACACAAGGAGGATATTCTAGTATATTGGGGTCTGTGATGATTTGGATATCGTCAATGGACATGGGATGCACAGAATCATCAGGCAACACCAATGATGATGCTGCAAATTGAGTACATTCATTTTGAAAGGAAAAGATAGTTTCCTGCAGTTCTGGGCATAAGGTAAAACCTAGTATTCATACATGTGGAGAATTCTATGTTGCAGCAGCCAAAGGGTTTTGATTTGATGTTGATCCAATTTGATCAATGGATCTCTGAGGTTTTCCTTTGAATTGATGTTTCCTTTTCTGCAAAGATGCACAAGTAATGCTAGTAGGTGCTTGATCGGTTGTAGTAGTAATAGGAGAATCATGTGTGATTGCAGCAGCAATAGGAGGGGTCTATGTGATAGTTGGTGCCTCAACAAAGGGGGTAAGCGGTCTTGATGTTATAGTGGACCGTGCTATCCTTGCTCACTTTTTAGGTAATGCAGAGGTAGGAGTAGGGTGTTTATTGTCAAAGGCAGAGGGTTGAATTTCAATAATCGGTGTATCAGCCAAGTGCTATGATTGTGGTCGAGCGGTTGGCTCTTCATATATTTGTTTTCCCACAGCTACAGGCTATTGTAATGCAAATTCGTCGAGGCTTGTTTGTTTGGTGCCAGGATGGCTTCGGGTTACACGGTTTCTTTTCTAAGTCGTCTTACAAACAGTGACAATAGGTATTTGGACTATTGTTGTAGCCGAGGGTAGAGGCTCTGGAAGAGGTCCATGGGCTGCAGTTTCAAGGACTGGTGCAATCCTTTCTGGATTTACAGACTGTGTCTGGGCTGCTACAGCAGGTAATGGGTTATTGGAAATGCCCATACCTCTACAAATTAATAGGTTGATGAGTCTGTGATTAGAAACACAGTTCTTGGGGCTCTTGGATATTTTTACAAAACGGGCCATGTTATGCAATGATTGTAAGAGATAATAAGGAATGTTTATCAATTTCTGATGTCACAGATGTGATAATAAGATGAAATAAAAAAAATAAACAACTTGGTATCGGCCTTCGCATGTGATGTACCTTTTAACAAATTTTACAACTTTCCCCCATGGCTCTGGTAAGGAATTGACGTCTACACCTCTGCCCTTTGTCTGAACTCGCTCAGTGTTGATGAGGAACCCCTTATGTGCATCCGGGAGATGTGTTTTTTTGTTAAACCATTGGTTTCTTGTCCTTGGCAACCCTGTTACAGCAGCAATGCTTGCTTCTATTACTAGAATCCTTACCCCATTCACCATGGAATACCCTTCAGTAAGATGTTGACTAAACTCCAATACCTCATCCTCACTAAACTCTTTCAACTTCTTAAAATATGATATCCATCCTGCCTGAAGAAATATTTGGTAGGCCTCTGGGTGTAGTAGCAAACTATCCAAAGTTGCGGGTTCATGTCTCACAGCTGATCCTCCCATGATGTTTCTTGAGAGTTACAGGGACGTAGGAGGAGAAACTATCACCTAAATCAGAGATGAAATAAGCTTGAACGTGATTTGCAGAGAGAATACAGTGTCTTAGTTTAAAGAAGTGTGGGTGGAAAGGTGGTGGAGGTGGTATAAACTTCAGAATGATTGGCTAGATTTACGTCCCCCCCCCCCCTAACTAAGCGGATTGGCTCCAGGTGTAACCGGTTAGTTAATAGGAAATCGTGCTTTTATATCTTCATTACTTTAACACGTAGGATTAATCACGTACCTCAAATATTACCGCACATAACGACCTGTCGGAGTAACCGCACAATCCAACCGTCGTCGGAATGGCGCATAATAGTTGGCATGATGAAGGATCGTGAGAGAAATGACAGCTTGTGCAGAGTCGTAGTCCTTACTATATTGAGCCAACTGGATATCACCCAATGTGAAGTCACATCATAATGAAGCAACACTTTCAGATAGAAAGCATCAGTAGTGTCTAATCAGTGGTGATGTTGCATGAAAGATTGGAGGGTTGGAGCCGCAGCATCGGCAAAAAGAAAGAGTGAAGTGGCAAGAAAGAACAACAGTAATTAGTGTATCAGCAGGTTCTTTTTCAAAAGTGTCGGAGGTAGGTGTAACAGCATTGAAAGCTGTCAATTCATCGGAAACAGGTGTAGCAGCGTTGAAATCGGAAAATTTATTAGGAAATGGTGTAACAGCATTGAAATTGGCCAATTTATCGGGAAAAGGTGTAAGAGCATTGGAATCGGCCAATTTATCGAGAAAAGGTGTAACAGCATTGGAATCGGCCAATTTATCGAAAAAAGGTGTAACAACATTGAAATCGGCCAATTTATCGAGAAAAGGTGTAACAGCATTGAAATCGGCCAAATGCCACCTTACTTCGATTCTAGGAAGTTTTTCAACTTCCATGAACTCATTGTTTCCTTATGTTCATCAATCTACCTGCACACACAGAATTGCCTGATACCTTCCAAGGATTTATTAGCATAGTAAAGAAAATAGAAAAATTTCAACTAAAAACAGAGAAATGCAAATTTTGCTGAGATTATTTATATACAAAGTTTGAGCAAAAGAAGTCCTAAAATTTAGAAGGGGAAGGAGAAAGCTCCTTTCCATTTAAGATTTGATAATCTGTATCAGTTGTACAACTAGTTTTGAATTCTTCCTTGGATAGTGGACGTTGATACAAATGAAGGCGATGACCATTTGCATGTAAGTGTGTATTGGATCCATCAATAGTAATCAATCACACTGTCCCATTGGGAAATAATGTGTCTACCTTGTAAGGCCCTAGACATCGTGTACACAGCTTACCTTGAAATTCCTTAAATCATGAATCATACAACAGAGCCCAATCTCCTTTCTGAAAAAAATTTCTTCTTAATGATTCGGTCATGCTATTTTGTTCTTTGTTGTTGAATCACTGTGGTCTGATGGATGGCGTCCAAACACTTTTCATCAAGCTCATTGAGCTACTGCAGTCTGGATTTCTGTGCCATAGTCAAGTCGAGGTTGACTGTTGATGCAGTTCTTAAGGTTTTGATTTCGAATTCAATGGGAAAAACGGGGCTTTTTCCATATACCATCTCGTAAGGAGAGAAACCAGTTGTGCTCCTCCTTACGATTTTCTCTCACTCTTTTAGTAAGAATGGCTTCGATAACATTGTTGGTGTTGAGGACCTCTCCCATATGGGTTCCATTGCCCATAGTGATTTGGTTGTTGGGGCATAGGTAACCATGCATTGGGATCTTGATATGAGGGTGGCATTTGATTTGGAGGGGGGGCATTAGAATGGCCATATGGTAGTTGATTGTTCCAATAATTAAATGTTGGAGGAGAGAATTGAGAATTCATACCTTGACCTCTTGGCTACCATTGTCTCATTTGTGTGATCAGATAGACAGCCTCTGCTTCCTCATTAGTTGCCTTCATTGATGCTTTTACCCCTAGTAGAGAAGGACATTGGTCAGTGGCATGGTCTAATTCAAAAATAAGGCATACCTGGACACTGTTCAGTGGGCACTCCCTTGGTGGATGTTTCTTCCTGCATTTTGGACAGAAAATGCATAATACTTGCTCTGGTTCTGCTTGTTTCTATTTGACCTGCAAAGTATCCATTTGTGAGGCAAAAGAGTTAATCATCTATGTTTTGAAACTTTCTAACAAATTACCTATTTCTACTCTTGTTGCTCCTCCATTTGCTGATTTTTGTACCCTTGAAAAAGTAGTATCCTTGGTAGCTGACTTATTCCTTGTAGATCCTCGAGAACATATTTTGCAGAGGTCTACAATGTCCTCATAGGATTCCTTAGATATATGTCCTTTACCAAGCATATTCAGCATATCTAAGTAATCGTCTCTAACTCCTTTTAGCAAAATGGTTTTTAGAATGTCCTTACTCACATCCGGATGGCCAAACCGCTATAGATTGTATTGGAGTTGCTCCACAAAGTCTTCAAGGGTCTCGTCCTCCTTCTGTGACATTTTGAACAGCTCCTCTCTGCGTTCCCTTGTTCAATAGTAGTCTTGGTATTTGTGCTGGAAAAGCTGCCTCATTTGTATCCATGTTGAAATGTTTTCCCCTCCAAGGCTCATGAACCATCTTAACGCATTTCCTTTTAATGTGGCTAGAAATAGTTTGAGCTTCTACGCAGTGGTAGTGTAGTCATAGCTTCTAATTCAAATAGAAACTCATATGGATATTCAGTAGATAATCCATGAAAAATTGGGAGAGCTGAGAGACGTATGTTTTTCATAGGATCCATCCCTCGTGTGGGAACATCATAAATAGGAAAAACCAGGGCAAAGATAGTGTTTTCATTGTTTACCTGATCCTCGGTGTTCTGTGGATTCTCTTGGTAGAGCTCTTCTTCATTATCCCCTTGATTCTCCATATGTTCTCTCTCCCTCCACTCAATATGAACATCATCCCACTCTTCCTTAGTGACTATCCGACTGTTGATCTGATAAACAGCTTCTTTTAGGTTTTCTCGGTTCGAGGCTATACTGCCTTGATCCTCAATGTTCTCCAGTGTTGCTTGCTGATTTGTTGGTGACAAATATTCAACTTCACTTTCAGCTACAACTTCAGCTTCAGCCCTTGATGAGAACGATGTTTCGAGAGGGGGTGTTTTTTCTGACTATGGATCACGTCCTCTTGGAGGATTGGTAGGGCAAACATTGGATCCTAAAGAAGAGTCTACTCTGGCTATAATCTCATCAACAATGTTCTGTCTTCCCAGTATGTTAGGATTTCTTCCTCCACGTCCTCTGGTGCCTGCAATGTTAGTATTTTGGGGGGTTCGTTCTTACGTTTGGTGATTCATGCAGACTATTCATTCCAAAAAAAAAACTAGTGTGCTTACCAAAATCTACAATTATCTTCCCCGACAATGGCGCCAAAATGTTGGGCACTTTAATTGTCTAATTGAATGGAAAATCAAAGTGTTCAATATGAATTGTCAACCCAGGGAAGTATGTTATTTCAAGATAATTTTGCACAGTCTATGCTAGATTATGAAAGCATGTCTAATCTAATTGCAGTAGGGAAGTTCTTATGACAAAAACAAACAAACAATGTTGCTAACACAATTTGTTGATACAGCTGGAGTGCTACAGAATTAAAATCATAATTGCAATCTAAACTGATGAATCTACAAAAACCACGAATTACCTACCTTAATCTCACTTTCTAATTTACTTTTGCAGAAAGAAATTCTATACTATTGCTGAAGGGAAATCTACTTATTGCAAGAAGCTACTTCACACTCTTAATTCTCCAAAACAAGATTTTAACCTAATGCAGAAAAAGGAAAAGCAGTTCTCCAGCCATATTCAGCAACTGACTTCTAATTCTCATGAGACAAGTCTATGTGCATTTACCAAGAAGGAGCTAAACTGTAACAGTAGTTGTATTCAGAAATATCTAACAGTTAAACCATTCTCAATGAAAACGACTAAATATAGAATTCGAAACAGAGGAGAATCGGTGAGGAAGGTGGGCCCTTTCCTTCTCACTCAATCCACTCAAAAGATAGGTTACAGTCTGCTAAATAAATTCAATCCACTTCCTCATTCAATTGCCAAAAAGATGTCTATGTACAATAATTGTTCTTTTCTTCAATTCAAGAAAAAATACTAACAACCATTTACATTACAAAAGCTTTGTTATTTAAAGTTGGAATCAATCAGTGTTCAGAAACAGAGCAATCCTGAGAATCCATGATTCTCAGGTTGTTCGTTAGATAGCATTAATACCAAATCTTGAATTCTCCTTCATCAACATCGTGAGCCAACATTCTAATTAGCAAGTGTTGCAGCAGTCGTATCACAGCAGGACTGGTGGTGTCTGTTGTAACAGCTTCTGAGATTAACAGTCTTCTGTCATAGCAGTTGTGTAACGGCTTCTAGGATTGATGGGCATCCGTTGCAGAAGTCCTGTAACAACTTCCAGGAATTGCGCATAGTTGTGACAGTAGCGAGGTTCTCGAAATGGGTTGTTCTAACACTTTGATCATTAGTTAAATTATTTCATGGGTAAAATATGTGAACGTTATCAATCAAACATGCTAAGTAAATAAAAACATAAAAGAAAGATTAATAGTTTGTACCTTGGGAAAAAGGGTCTTGGTGCTCATTATAATAGTCATTTAGCTTAGGAATGAGAAGGTTGAATGATCAAAAAGTGTAGTGAAAAAAGGACATTTCAGGGCCCTAACAACATGTAAGTCACGAATCAGAGTGACACGTGGAAGCTATTCAGCACGTGTCAATCCACGTGTGACATCAGCAGGTTTACATCACATTGGAACTTTCTATTTCAGGGTTTTACATAGCAAGCAGAAACTCCACCATCATGAAGTCTCTAACTCTAAAATGCTGAAAGGGACTATTGTGAGTCTCGAAAACCCGAAAGGAAAAACTCTAAAATCTTGTCAATCATCCATCTCAGTGGGTTATGTGAACTATCCAATCACTTCGGAGATTTTGTGATCATGAATTTTATAAAGTTGGAGTCACGATGACTCGAAGGAAAAACGCCAAAATCCCGTCAGTTGTTCGATTAAGAAAAGAAGGGATCAGAGTATGAAGTCTTGTGGACCGTTGATCTGGCTCCATTTCGGGGATTGTGACTTGGAGTGTTAAGACACTTCTTCATAGGAATGTCGAAATGCAAAAACACATTTTGGTGTAGGCTGTGGTCACCACCAGTGGCCATGTGAGAGGGAGGATCTATAACCAAGTTAAGCTCCTTTTCAGTGATTGTAACATGAAGAGTCGAGACTCTTCACCACAGGAATGTCGAAATGTTGAAATGCAAAATGGCGAAATCAAAGCGAGACCCTGTGCTTGTAATCCAATGGTGTTGGATACTTGGAAATCTGATCGAAGGGCTATTGTTTCTCTTCAAAGTTAATCGATCAGTTACGATTCAGTTAGCAGAAATTAATCATGACTCTTGGACGGTTGGTGATTCAGTTGCTGATGCGTTTTCTTGGAGGTTCACAGTGTAATTGCTAGAAACGAATGATGGTTTCGGCCAGAGGACTCGAAGAGACTTCAGGGTGATTTCCAAAGAAGGTGGAGAGTATCGAGGCATCTTCTAGTGGCATGAAGACTGTTCATAGAGGCTATTGAAAAATGTAAGACTGTTGGAGCCTGGAACTGCAACAGAGGGAATGAGCTCGACTGTGACAGAGAAGATGAAGAGTCTCGACTACTGGAGAGGCTAAGGAATCTCGACATAACACCCAGTGATAATGGACACATGGGTTTAACCACCAGAGAAGTTGAAGAGTTGCAATGATGATCAAGCAGAGCACTCGACATGGGGAGAGCACGCAGAAGCATTGTGGATAGAGGATGCAGAAGATGCACAGAGAGAATAAAAACGCAGAACAGAGAAGAGATTAGGTGTTGTTGAGAGTGATTCAGGTGTGTAGAAGGAGGCAGAGTGCAGCAGTTGAAATGCACAAAAGAGGAATGGTGCATAGATGGGACATGGCACACAGAGCATAAAAGGCAGAAGAACATAAAGCGTAAGGAAGGGGTGCAGGAAGACACTGATGCAGGTAGAGCATAGCAGTGTAGCAGAACAGTGATGAGACCGGTAAGCCATTGATAAATATTGTATCACTGTGATAAATTTATATATAGCAAACTTTATATTTCAGGGTGGTAGGGAGGTGCTAGGGAGGATTGTTGTCCTCGGAGGTTCAAGTGGGTGCTTGAACATAGGGAGTTGTAGCTTCCATCTGGTTGCAGCCAGAGAAACCAGGGTGGCAGGGTGGTGCAAGGGAGAACTGTTGTTCATTGTTTTATAGGTTGGTGCCTATGTGACTGGAAGTTGGTGCTTCCATCCAGTTGGTGTTGGAACACTTAGGGAGTTGTTGCTTCCTTCTAGTGGGTGCTAGAGAAACCAGGGAGTTGGTGCTTCCTTCTAGTGGGTGCTAGAGAAACCAAGGGAGTTGATACTTCCTTCTAGTGGGTGCTAGAGAAACCAGGGAGTTGGTGCTTCCTTTTAGTGGGTTCTAGAGAAACCAAGGGAGTTGGTGCTTCCTTCTAGTGGGTGCTTCCTTCTAGTAGGTGCTAGAGAAAATAGAGATTTGGTGCTCTCAGTAAGTTGCAACTTGCAAAACAGAGGTTGTAGCCTCACAATGAGTTGGAGCTCATATGTATGATAATGTACAGAATGTAAAGATTACTTATCATACCAAAAAGAAGAGGTTTTTACCCTTTATGGGTTTCCTTAGGAAATATATGTCTCTATATATTTCATATTTGTGAATGATGTTGAATGTTCTATTGTTTACTTTCCTGCATTATTGTGATCATCATTGAGAGTTTTGTAATGAATTTAAAATGAGCATAATTGTTTAAGCTCGGTAACAACTGATTCACCCCCCCCCCCCTCTCAGTTGTCCAACAAGCCTTGGGCTCTCGAAAATGTTGAGTAAAACAATGTAACATAGGGTTTGCAAGAGATTGGACGCAAGAGGATCTCCTTGGCTCAGAAAAATGCATGCATAGGCACAAAGATGAATGAAGGTTTGCAATTTTGGGTGTAAATTAAAATGTTGAGGTGAATCAAGTGGAAACACCAGGAAGGGAAAATGCAGAGAACAAAATTCTCTGAGGCTATAAAATCTACATAAAAATTTGCAGAGGGTACATCTGAAATGGAAACACTGGAGAGAAAAGGGCATTTGGCATAATCATTTTAAATTAAATACTTCTTACAAAAATGGCTTGGACCATCAATATTCTAGATACATCTCACAGAAAAATACATGCCACAACCAAAGTTCGTTCAGCTAAGTTTAAAACTTTTACATCTTAAATCTGAATACAATACAATACTCAATAAAATATTGTAGCCGATGATGAGAAGTCTATGTTCTCCAACGCTTGTGCTCCATCCATCTCTCTTCTTGTTAACTATGAATACTTCAACGGTACCTTCCAGCCAATGCTAGGGGTACTCTTCTTTATCCTTAGCCCCCCAATCCACAAAGGGGTCACACACAACCACAACCAGAATACTCTATCTCTTAACTCGCCTCCCAAGGTAGAGCTTCCACTCTCTTTCTCAAGTTGGGTATCCCAACTCTCACAATTAAAACCAATTTTTTGCAGCATAAAACCATATACCCCTTGGGTTTTTCCCTTTGACGAGAAAATACGTTCAATTTCTTGATGTAACTCTCTAAAAAACCATCCAATGACAGGAGACCACCCCGACTAATTCAACCTCATCTATTGGGTAAATTAGAAGATGAACCTGCAAATCCATGAAACTCGGTGGTAGTTCCTTCTCAAACATACAAACAAACTAGTTATATCTTGACGCCATCGTGGAATGATATCCATATGAATCTCCTTTGATGTGATCCAACGTACAAATGAAGATAATTTAGATATGGCATGCCTTAGGTCATGGGGAAAGTATTGGTTCACACACCCACGCACAAGCAGAGGATAATGACACTACAAAATAAAAACATACAAAAATAAAAAAAATTATCCCATAGCATAAAAATAAAAATTACAAATAATAAAATTATATTTTTGACATACGTCATACCTTTAGAAGGTTCAAATGGTCATGTGATTTCAACCCCGACAAATGGTATTGATGCACAATGAAGCAACATCGTAGGGAAGACTCCTATAAATAAGGCACCTTCACACCCAATATAACTTATTTTTCCAAAGAAAGATATTCCTTCTTCAAAATCCATGGGACATCACCTTCTTTGAAAGACCAAGAGATGTGACCAGCCTCTCATCTACTTTCTTGTCTTGGCCAATGTTTCTTTTTAGTTTTTGAAGAAACAACATCTCTCCTCACAGCCAATGTGTCACTTTCTTTCGATTATATGTGCCTCCATAAAGAATATGAAACATTTTTAAATATATGCATGGGATCTAGTAAGTGGGAAATCTTAAGATGTTCCCAATATGGGAGCTCATAAAAGATAGATTTCATTTTCATCCCAATGGGAAATTTCTCAACATAAGTGTCGAAGAATTTTGGATCATCAAACATAGACTCCCCTTTTGATTCAAACATTTTTGTAATATCCTTCTCCTTCTCTCTCTCATATGCTCTAAGCCATTCTGCTAGTGTCATTATTGTAGGCCTTTGGGTTCTGTCGGGTTTACCATTGAAATCGGATGTTTCTCGTCTATAAGGATTTTCTTCTGGGAGGAATACCCTCGAGAAGTCGTACACTAGATTCCATAGGTGGTTGGACCACCTAGCCTTCAAAGAAGGTCCACAACATTTACATCCATGATAGCCTTTAGTTACAAGACCTGCAAAATCATTGTATACATAGAACGTTAGCGTTTAATAATAGAATGCCAATCACAATGAATTAAATATGAAAATAAATATTCTTACATATATAAACAAAGAAATAAACATGTTAATTACCAGAGAAAAATCCTAATCATGTATAATCATGTGTGGTGTAAGCAAATATTCCATACAGTGTAAAACTCCTCTTTGTTGTGATGGATCTTGATACATCGTATACATGTATCCCTTCCCATAATTCCTTCAATTAATCTACCAATGGTTGTAGGTAGACATCCATATTCTTCACTTGTCTTCTACCGAGGACTATAAGATGTTCATTCTTCACGGAAAACCATGGGGGAATATTGTTATTGATCACTACTACAGGCCAACAAAAAAGTTGGTGTTTTGGAGGGAACATGGGTTCACGCCATCCATTTTTATGCTAAGTCGTAGACTTCATAATTCATCCTTGAATTTTCCTGGCCATGTATCCTCTATATGCTTCATGGCTATTGAATCTGTTGGGATTCGCATAACTCCCGACTCACTTATGTGTGAGGCATGCCATCCTTGAAACATAGCTAATTCTTTGCAACAAAATATCCTTTGAATACTTGGAATTATAGGCATGTGCCTCAATATATTATGAGGAGGACCATGCGATTTACCATTTTTATTTGATTTATGGTACCTTCCATGACCACATTTTGTACATATATATTTGTCTGCATATTCTCCTCTATATAGAATACAATCATTTGGACATGCATGATATGATATATACTCAACACCCAACATTTTCAACAACTGATTTGCCTCTTTGCAGCTACCAAGAAAAAAATTATCACTAGGAAGAACCTTATCTTTCAATATCCTGCATTTAGTGGGAAATAGAAATGTACAAGGTCATTTAACGTTTATAAAAGAAACCATTTCTAATGTTGATTGTGTGACAATATTTCTCAAAATTAATATAAGGCACTTGTTGGTCAATTACCTCAATATTGTCGAGAAACATGTGTTTGACATGCCAAACTTTTCTTTCACATTGTACAGTAACATTGTTGTCCCAAGTTGGGTATACTTTGACTGGGCACTAGGTCCAAAGAGAGAAGTGGTGGAAGCATATTTCAGGCTTTCAAAAATGGTATCACTGATAAGAGCATCATCCCCTAGCTCATCTTTCTATAATGTGGATAACAACATTTTCTCCATGGTAGTCGTATATCATAAGTAATCATCCATACCAACCTCTTTTTTATTGTCTTCATTGCCAACTTCTGAAGAACTACTATTGTTGTAGTTATTCCTAATTGGTGGATCTGGATGTAGTGGGAATTGAATAGGTGGTTGATTCAACCATTCTTGGTACACTTCCTCTCCGATTTATGCTCTCATTGCAACCTTCTCTCATGTTGACATTGTTGTGGGGTGGAATGGAAGATGGTACGTAGGTCACTCATCATCAGAAGAATCATAATTTCAAAAATATTGAACATTAGTACATCGATGATATTAGTAAGCACAATGCAATAATTTGTTTGTTCAAATTACATTATACCAAAAAATTATTACCATCGTCGACCCAAGATTGCGGCTGGAAGATGGAATGTCACAATTGGAAAGGTAAAGCGGTTTTCCATTTTCATCTACCAATTGCTTGCGGTATGTTGCTCCTGATAAGACCTTCCGATGTTTTTGAACCGATACTGGAATATTTTATGCATCTGAACTCGATTCTGAATCAGGATCCTGCAAATTTTGATACATTTTTATTCAGATTGACATGGATAAAAAAATTCAATTGGATAATCGAAACATAAATAAAATAAGTTATACTTACTAGATATGGAAAGGGAGAACTCCGCGATGGACTTAGATCAATATGGAATGCATTGGAATTTGATCATATAATAAGGTTTTCTCCCTTCATTTTAGCAAAATTAACAATAAATTTGTCTGTACATATCTAAAATAAATTTCGAGTACCATACCACAATCTGAGTTTGAATATAGTTTTGAAACCATTTTTAAGAATAAGGCGACATAAAACGTAAAATGTACATTGAAATATTGCAAGTCATGTGAATTCATCCTAAAAGATAATTTGAGATGAATATATTATTTTATGTGCAAATAAAAGTTCAAATAACTTTAAAAGTATCTCGGTGCGCTTATAAACCACAAATTCACTGGTGCGGATATTAATAATAAGCCCTGGGCGTTGAAAAATTAACCACACCATGTTTCGATATTTTGTTAATAAAAAACAATTATATGTTATCAGTGCATCATATAATATGGACGCACCGGTGCGTAATGTAATATGGACACACTGGTGCATAATGTAATATGGATGCGCTGATGCGTCTTACATAAACACACTGTCATGCTGAAAAAGTTCTTAAAAAAAAACATGATTTTTTTAAAACAATTAAAAAAAGAACAGGAATCGAATTTCATAAAGTCCTTTAAATACTAAAAAGTCATTCACTATTTCATTATTTTGCAAAACTTTTCAAGGGAGATACTTGCAAGAGAGACATATGGAGGAACACTATGAAGGAGAAGAATACTTTAGAACCATAGTATTATTCAGAATATGAGAATTTGAAGGGTATGGTGATTCACTCTAAACCCTTTTCATAAAGTTTTTTAAATATTAAGAAGGTATTCAATATTTTCATTATTTTGCCAAAATTTACAGGAGACATATTTGGGAGAGACATATCGGGGAGCACTGTGGAGAAAAATAATACTTTGGAACAACAGAAATATTCAGAAAATCGGGATTTGAAGGGTATGGTGATTCACTCAAAACCCTACATAGTAAAAATTTTAAATTTTACTGTTGATTTTGATAACAATTTTTTTCACAAATTGTATTCCTATTTAGATTTTAATTAAAATTCAGATAAAAAATAAATAAAAAATCATACTTACCTTAAACCCTTGTTTTTTTTGCTTACATGAATGAAAAATTTCACCCTAAGGTTTAACTCCCTCTATCACTTCATAATTATGGATTTTCGTTTTAGACATTTTAGATCTAATGGGTTTGTTTTTCTATATATAAGTGTTTGGCATGTGATGCAAAGGGACCACTCATTGCATCGGATCCCAAACACAGTCGACCCTCTAAATTTTTATTTTTTTTAAATGATTTCCAATTTGACATTTTTTAAAACATTTTCCGATTTACTGGTGCGCTATTTCGACAGAAACACATCGGTGCGTTTATGTCTAAGGAGCACCGATAAAGCCATAATTTTTTGTTTAAAAAAAATATATGTTACAAATTTGGTGCATAAAAAAAATAGTGTTGATGTTTTCTCATCTAAACAACACATAAAATGTTGTCACATAATTTTTTATTTTTATTTTTAATGTTTCTTCTCATCGGTGTGTAATTTTTCTATTTTTTTTTAATGAATGTTTAATTATTTTCCTATGTTTTTGTTTAATGTTGTAGTCATTGTGATGTCTTCTATATATATCCCATTGTTGTAATTCACAATTTTTTTAAAAGTAAATTAAACTGTCTGACGCATTTTGTTGTATTGAATGCACCGATGTGTTTTATGTAATAAACGCACCGGTGCAAGTTGTATTTAAAAGGCGCACCAGTTACAATGATTTTTTTTGTTGAAAGGGTAAATTCACGAAGGTGGGTAACACTTTTGTGACAATCGGGTCTCAAAAATTCTGAAAGACCTTTTTCATCCGAACTAACATTTCTTTTGGCCGAAAGTACTATTTTTTCGGCCGAAAAATGTTTTGGTCGAACCTTGGAACGTCAAATCAAACAGTACCATGACGACGCCCTCGATTTTCATGTACAATTTTAGCCGGATGGATTTTTTTCATCTGCTGACATCTTTTTGGCCGAAATACACTTTCAGCCGAAAGAACCTTTTGGCCGAATTTTTTTTTATATATTTGAAGCACATCGTTCTTGCAACAATTTTTATGAATTGTTAAGGTTGTGGACATTGTGAACTTTGTGGATGGGTGGACGTTCAGGTTGTAAACTCTATGGACGTTCAGGTTGTAAACTCTATGGACGTTGTAAACTTTGTTGAGGTTGTAAACTCTATGGAAGTTGTGAACGTTGTGGACGGGCAGACCTTGCAGCTACGGGTGGAAGTTGCAGCTGCAGGCGGGCAGACGTTGTTGTTGATTGTGGACGTTGTTGTTGCGGGTGGGTGGACATTGGAGTTGTGGGCGTTCAAGTAAGTTCGAAATTTTAGATTTCATTTTAGTTTTTTTTTAGATTTAGTTTTAATATTAGTGCTAGTTTTAGTTTTTGTTTATTTTTTAGTTTAGTTTGCTTTTTCATAATTTCGTTTATATTTTGGCAAATTTAGATTTTTGATGGGGTTGTATTCATCTCTGTCCATGTACAGGTATAGGCCCAAATTCAGGCATGTCCTTGTACATGGACAGGGTCGAATATGGCTATGTCCTTTTGCAGGTACATGCTCGAATTCGAGCATGTCCCTGTACATGGACAGAGCCATATTCAGCCATGTCCATGTACAAGGAGAGGCCCGAATTCATGCATGTCCCTGTACATGGACAGGGTCGATATGGCCATGTCCATGTATAGGGACAGGCCCAAATTTAGGCCTCTCCCTGTACATGGACAGGGTTGAAGGCTATGTCCATGTACAGGGACAAGCCTGAATTTGAGCATATCCTTGTACATGGACAGAGCCATATTCGACCTTGTCCATGTATAGGGAGAGGCCCAAATTTGGGCTTGTCCCTGTACATGGACAAGACCGACTACAGCCCTATCAAAACTCTAAATTTCCAAAAAAAATAAAAATTAGTATACTTGATACGTGTTTTAATTTTTTAGAGTTATGAAGAGTTAGGGAAAAAATGAAATGAACAAGAGTTATGAAGATTTATTAAACTTGATACGGTTTTTTATGAGTGTTTTGATATTTTAGTTTTAGTTTTAGATTTAATATATGTTTTAGTTTTAGTTTCAATATCAGTTTTAGTTTTTTTTTTAGTTTTTGTTTTAATAATGTAGTTTTAATTTTTGCAAATTTAGAGTTTTGATAGGGCCATATTCGGCATTGTCCATGTACAGGGACGTGCCTGAATTTGGGCTTGTCCGTGTACATGGACAGGTCTGAATATGGCTATGTCCTTGTACAGGGACAGGCTCGAATTCGGGCATGTCCCTATAAATGGATAGAGCCATATTCGTCCCTGTCCATGTACAGGGTGAAGCCCGAATTCGAGCATGTCCCTGTACATGGACAGGTCCATATTCAACCCTATCCATTTACAAACACAGCCCTCAAAACTGATAGTTCAAATTACACTTCATTAAAAATATATGTGTTATTTTTCACCTTATGGAAGCTTAGAACATCTAATATGATAGCATGGGTTTCAACTTCCATTACCCGTACTTGTTATACTATGAGCTTTCATATAGCTCCATAACTATGTCCTTACTACTATGATATCAGTATTAAGCTAAATAATCAATGTAGAATGAGCTTGAATGTTACTCTTATCAGTATTAACACCATTGCTTTAACTCTTACTATCATACAAGAGCTATGATAAATGAGCACACTATCTCTAAGAAGTAAACAGAAAACACACTTACTATATAGTTACAACATAGAACACTAGTAACAATGAGCTTACACAAAATAGAGATTCATGTAATTTACATAATAAGTGGAATCATTACACTAAGTATAGTTATTTATGAAGTTGTAATCAATACCATTAGTTACAGTTTTTACGTAATAAAGCATGCTAGGATTCATCATCAATACTTACACTACTTAATTTAATCTATGTTTCCTATTGAATTTGTAGTTACTTATGATCCATTATTACAATACTAGCTTATACATGGCTTTCAAAGCTGCATAGATAGTGATATACCTTTTTTTCAATAGCTTGCATCATATTACTACGAGTAACCCATTACGGACATCAACTAGCTTATCTTGGTTACTACTAGTTATGCAACATCTTGCTTAACCTCTATACATTATCTTTGGTGATCTATTACCCTTTGTATTTACACTAATATGGCATATATACTAGTTACAGATTGCATGGTATTCTCTCTGCCTTATTTTCTCCATATTGTGCGAAGCTTTACTGTATGAGCATATCATAGATATGGGAATATAAGGAAATGAACAGTGCAGATATGAGGCAAATCAAAGAGATCAACAAGGATAAGAGATACGAGCTATGTTGTGACAAGGGTGAATCTTGTTTCCATAACTATTACCATTGAATAGTATTAACTATGCATAATACTAGTATTCCTTAAAGGGTTAGTATGTTAACTCTAAACATAGGTCAATACTAGTCACATTAACCATACGGAAAGGATGTATAACCTTATAATGTTGAGTCATAAGGGTCTGTAATATTGATCTCTTCTTTATTAGGGATAGTTATAACTATGAATAATGTGAATCCTTATATGATATCAATGGAGTTACAAGCCTGAATATGTGTAATAGTGAGAACATAGCATATCAATATGATTACAGTATTGAACCAAGCTTTATACTAGGCCTAAACTCTTGTATTAGTGTAAGCAAATCATTAGACCAATAGAGCATATAGATACAACAAATATAATCATTGTTACTTATTATGTAAATAGTGATGATCCAACAGTAGATGTGATAGACCAATATCACTATGCATCAGACTTGAATATGTCTCTTTCTTACCTTTAATCATAACAAAGGTGATAGTTAGCTTATTAGTGTAAATACTATTATTCCTTCATCTTATCCTATTAGCTTGTAAACAGTTACATTTCAACCATAATCAAGTTATTCACAGTAGAGTGGTTATGATATCCTAGTTAGTATGTCGTTTGATTCTATCCTTAGTGATGAATTGTATGAGCTTGCTTTCCCATTGTTCAATGTGTAATAAGGGTATAACTATATCTATAAAATAGGGAAATATTATTGGGATTACATTATAGTTACATATGTATTACTTCTATATTAGTGTCGATCAACTTTGAATGGAATCATATTATTGAAAGTGAACATGTGTGATGTATGTGAATAGCTTAGATAGAGCCTCTATTTTTGAGATAGCACGTTTAACTGTATTGATACAACTAATTAATATTCATAATATATGGATTTGTATTGATTATACCCATAGAGCTAGTATCATAGCTTTGAGCTTGAATTACATATAAACCATATATAACACTAAGTAACGGTTACTGTATATGATAACCAAGATGATATTGAAGTAATACCTAAGCTATATGTAATGAACACATACTACTTATCACTATTCCACATTGTTGATTAGGGAAATAAGGGGAATATACACACTACTCGATAATGGTGATAGGTGAAAATAAGGGTAATAGCTTATGACACAAGCATTGGATTCACATACAAGTGTAATACAGGTGTTGATACTTAGTGCCATTTCTTTCTAGTAATACTCTATTTCATGGTAACATGTATCTAATTATGGTAAGTACATCTATTTCTAATCAGTGTACCTATGATATCCCATGTAGTTAATACGAATAAGATTAATATCACAACACGTATTGATTATGGTAAATAGGTAACATGATATCACCTTGTTGAACCTTAAGCTAAGTTGTTCCTGTATTATTGATATCATAGTAATGGAATGGCTCTATTCCCCTTGTATTACGTGTTAAGCTATTGCCTTTATCTCTTATTATATACTTCCCTTTGTAGTTAATAGTCATGTCATTTTCTTCTATTCCCTATGTTATATCTCATACAACAACCTTTAACTGTAACTAGACAAATAGGGCAGAGGTTAGTAGTATCCCTATTCAATGGACTTACTTCCTTATAGTGATCATTGTTTTGGTACCATGATAAGATTCACAATATGGAATGTTATGTGATTAATGGGAAGAAATATCACTAGATACTACACAATGAGAGATTCAAACCAGTGTAATCAGTAAATCATAATCAGATACATTAGACTCATATAAGGAAGTTGTACTCATAGTTAGTTTTGTAATAATCCATATCCAAGTAATGGCAATCAATAGAGAACAGCATGTACAATGTGTGTAATAAGCTAATCACTATCATAATTAATATTAATACACTCGCTCTATGTGATGGATAGGTGATCAAAATAGTAGTAGTGATCATGTATTACAATTAGTTTAGTGAACATTAGCTTTGTGTTAATTACGTTACGAGTATTTCTTATTATGTGCTATTACATATGGTATAAGTAGTAACATGTAGATATCGAGCTTAAAGTAGAGCTTACTTCATAGTTACCCATCGTGTAATGATTCCAACAATTGTAAGTAAGCATATGGTGTTAGTTATGTGATTACCTTTATCTAAAGAAGAATGTGATTATGGTGTTAGTAAGCATATAGAATTCCTAGGAACTGTATCTACTACTAGCGCTACTATAGGATTTATATCTTTACCTAGTGGAATTATAACTAGCTAGGATGCTACTTATTCAACTTCTAGAGCTTTATCTGGAGATCAAATTGACACGACCACCTAACCATTTCAAGATTGTTATTCACCTTGGCCTCAACATCTATAATAGTAAGCATAGATAAGCCCATTGAAAGGTTGCACTAGACATGTTTACAGAATTAGTGATGGTGTGGCTTAGTGATAGAATTATACTTGACCATATTCTACATGCCATAACGTCTTTGAGAGGGCCTGGCCTTGTCCATGTACAGACACAGGCTCGAATACGGGGGTGTCCATGTACATGGGGAGGGCCATATTTTGCCTTGTCCATGTACAGGGATAGGCCCAAATCATTTAATGACCAAATAATTCACTATTAAATACTTGTCCACATGAATTTGGCACAAAAATATTTTACTGCATTTAATATCAAGAGAAAGCAATACATATAGTAGAAAAAATTGTTGTAGGTGTGCCAACTGATATAACAACAACAAATACATTCATTGGAATTGATGATAGACCTGTTAAATCTGTTATGATGGAAGTAAAACTCAGCAAACACAAATTGAACTATACTTTATTGTTGACCTGTAATACCCTTGTTGTAGGTGTCCAAGAATATGCAGCAAGAAATGTGTTGGAATGGTCCCTTTTTAAACAGCATGTAAACACACTTGCGAGGCATGTGTACAAACAATGATATCTAAACTGATACACAATCACATGAGTTATTTCATTCATTAATAATCTCAAACAATTTGCAAACAATCTTTATATATCATTATATGGTTGTTATGGCACCCAAGACAAAGGTTATATGTGTGTTATTTTCAATGTATAACATGAGAAAGATCCTCCCAGCAACTTCTTAGTCTGAAATACCAATTGTTGTTAATTCAACCAATAGATTTGCAATGTGACAATGCATATCATTGTCCCTTCTCTTTTAGAATATGATGGTTTAGGCTTTATCCTTGGCATCCAAAGGTCCTTCCAGACTACATGTTGAACCCTACCTCTCTGTCTTTTAAATTTGGAGTTGAAATGATGAATTTGTGGTTGAGAAAAGAAAGTTACCAGTGCTAAACCCACAATTTGTTGATAAGAGAGGGACGCCCCCCACAAATTACCCATGAGTTGTTGAGAATAGAGAGGTACAACCTATTGATAGGTGGTTTGACTTCCTTCTTTAACCCCCATATCTTGTAAATTTGGGCCTATCCATGTACATGGGCAGGGCCGAATATGGCCTTATCCATGTACAGGGACATGCTTGAACCTCCTATAAATTAATAATTTATGAACACAATAAGATGTAGACACAATAGAGTAAAAAAAAAAACACAAAAACACCTAGACAATATAATATAGAGAAGTAGAGGTATCATATGTTTTACAGATGGGATGACAGGGCCGAATTTGACATGTCCATGTTCAAGGACAGGCTCGTATTCGAGCATGTCCCTGGACATGGATAGGGAAATTTTTGTCCCTGTCCATGTACATGGATAGGCTCAAATTTGGGTTTGTCCCTGTACATGGACATGGCCGAATATGTCCATGTCCATGTACAGGGACAGGCCTGAACCTCCTATAAATTAATAATTTATGAACACAATAGGATGCAGACACAATAGAGTAAAAACAAAGACACAACAACACCTAGACCATATCGGGCACAGACAAGTAGAGTTATAATATGCTTATCATATGGGATGACAGATCTGAATTTGGACCTATCCATGTACAAGGATGGGTTTGAATTTGAACTTGTCCCATTATTGAAGAACAACAGATGTATAAACTAAATAACATCCAAATAAGAGCATGATCACATTATTGATCTTTCTTTGGTTTTTTGGTTTATTTTGTTTTTTGTTAAGTACCAAGTTGAGATAATGTGTGATTTTTTTCTCTCCCGGGATGGTCCATGAGACCTAGGAGTAGTTAAGAAGAGCATGATCACATTATTGATCTTCCTTGTATGTTGGGATGATAAAATATTATAAGTAAATATCATGAGAATCATGTGGACATTTTTCCATTCAAGAAGAACTTAATTGTTGACTTTGTCTTGAAATCACCCTTGTTTGACTTACACTCCCTTTAATTGTTGTGTGGGTTTTTGGTTTTGTGATTTACCTAAAGAAAGTTAGCCTTCTTGACTTTCGAAGAATTTAATTGTTGACTTTGTGTTGAAACCACCCTTTCTTGAATTATGCCCCCCTTAATTGTTGTGTGGGTTTTTGGTTTTGTTCTTTGCTTTTTCCTAAATAAATTTAGCTTCCTTAACGTTGGATCCCTTCTCTTGACTTATTTAATTATTTAATTGTGTGGCTATGACCCCTCCTCTTGGTATTTTCCATCTTGTTGGAGATCTCTTCTTGGTTATTGTTTGAGGATTTTGGTTCTACTTGTTGGTGTCGCCCTCCTCATTGTTTTGTGGGTGTCGTCCTATTTATCTCCTTTCTAATTCCACATTGAGTATGTTTTCATTCTCTTCTATTGTTTTTGCCACATGTGTATTTTGTTGGTTGGTCTATTGATATTTTACCCTAAAAATTCTCCTTGGCAATTTGTTCCATGTGTCATGATGAGATCTGGCTCAAGGGTTTGATTAATGATCTCTTGAAGCTTTTTCTGAGCATATATATAAGAGGATAGTAACAAAAAGTATCATGTGATATTGTTTCTTGTTTTAGTTTTAAGTAAATGTTTTTTCAATTATTTTTTTTCAATGATTGTAAAAAATATAGGTGTTCTAGTTTTTTCAATGTATGTTTTTTCAATATATGTTCTTAAATGTTTGTGTTATAAATTTAGTATTTCCATTTAATGTTTATATAACTTATGAACTTTCATATTCATGAATTTCCAAAGGATATATATTGAGGCAAGATGTTGATACAGGATTCTCCAAACATTCCTCACAAACTCTCTAGGCTACTCCAAGAAGGAAGAAGAGGAACTCATTCTTCGATTGAGACTTTGAGTGACCAGTGTCAATCTCGTCATAGGAGATTATCAAACGAGTCTATGAATAGATCAAATCTAAAATTTTCTCAAACAAGTGCTATGGATTCATCCTTCTTAGATAGGTTTCACATTGATACTCCTACACATGGGAATGTAGGGAATACATCAGGACAAGAAAATATTTTTGGTAATTTTCTTTGATTTTGTTTATTTTTGTTGTATTTTTGTGTATTTATATGTATGTCAAGTTAAATGTTGAAATTACTTTCAAATTTGTGTGTAGACAATGAGTTTAATGTGAGGGAAGACAATGAAAGAGAGAGTGGGTGTCACAAAAATTCTAATGTTGGTGAAGAGGGTGAAGGTGGATTTAGGAGGCGACATTATCAAGAAACAAAAGATTACATGCCTATGTCCACCTATCCTTCGGATGTTTGTGATGAGATTCATTGGGAAGGTATTATTGAATCAATGACCCTCGAGCGATACTCAGGTGTTAAAAAAAGGTTGGAAAATGATTTGAGGAGCTTGGATTTCCCTCGGGAGAGTAAACAAAGCTTGCAAATTGTTTTGCATTCATTGCAAAACTTTATGGATGCATATCAAAAGATGGGGCAAACCACTGACAGTTTTATCGATTTGATGAGGCAGAGAAAGTCAGAGATGATGGGCCCTGATAAATGGGACGTAGTAAAAAATAAAGTTTCAAAAGAAAACGCAATTTCGATATTCAATTTCAAAGATGGGCCAAAGCGAAAGATGTTGAAGGTGCAATATTTTAAGCACCCCAACATAGCAGAACATATGTATAACAAAATTTTGGCAGCATATGGGAAATTTTCATGGAATGATGAGATTCCACATTATTTTTCTCGACACTTTTATGCATATTTTTTCATAGACATGCACCCTGATTATACTAGTCTACCGTCTGATTATTATGGGGATGGTAAAGGCCGGACATATAATCGAAAAGGGGCATATCGAAATGAAACATTGCATAGGCCTCCACGACCTTTAGTATCTCGCCCAACAGGGGAATTTTCTTCACATTCAGAGTTGCAAGCTTCATCAAAGGTTGGAAAAGAGGCTAGGAATGCAATCGGGGAAAATTTGGAACAGATTTTTTACGGTGTTGATGTTGGTTTGAACCATCTACGAGCGGAAGTCAATTCTTGGTCCATTTTTGTTTATAAAACAGATGAAGAGTTAAATACCATGCCAGTAGAAGATCTTAAGGAGTATGAAAAAAAATTTCGTAATGGTTGGAAGGAGGTCATTTAGAATGATGAACCAAAGAGCGGATTGGTATGTGTTCTAGTTAGTAATTTTTTTACGCATTTGAGGATAGTTTACTTCTAATTCTAGATATAGATACATATCATTGTATCTATAGAAATAATTGAGTTGTTATTGTCATTCATTTCAGTTTGGAAATATGTTAAATGAATATCCAGTTAATAGGGGACTTGATTCCACAAGTTTAAATTTGGATGGGTTGAATCAGGTATGTGTTTTCTAATATCCATAGATGAGCACTTTAGTTGTTCAATTTCTAATCTTTTGAATAAGATCAACAACATGACATTTATAATTTTGTATAAATGTGAACACATTGAATTCTAGATTTAGTTATTAGTTGTGTTGTTCACAGATCCTTATTCCATCTCCTACTACTTGCGTAGACTTGTCTCAATTCTCATTGGGAGAGTTTGAAAAGGGTGGGAGTTCACAGATATCATTACATGTTGAAAAAAAATTTAATTATATATTAAAATTGCAAATTGTCATTTAAATTATTAATTTAAAAGAAGAATGTCTTAAACAACATTTTATTTATTGAATCATAGGTTGGCACATCATAGGCATTACATGTTTCAAAATTTAAAACTACAATTTAATGTGTTAAAATCATTTAAATTTAATTTTCAAATTTGAAATGTGTTATATAGGGAAATGTGGAGAAGAGAGTACCTGAGAGTGTGCTTGAACAAAATGTAGAGAAGAGAGTGTGGGAGATTGGGATTGAGGAAGAAGCATCCATACCTGGGAAGGATGCGTCTATTCATGATGATTCATAAATGTATGTTCATTGCACATTAGTGAGTTTTAATTTTCTTTTATGTTGGGATTTTATATTAAAGTGTTCCAGTTTATTTTTGTTGAATAAGCTTATATTTTATGCTTTTTTCAAATTTTTGTTTTCTCAAATTTTTAGTTTAGTCTTTCCTATTCATAGGATTACTAAACTAGTTTCTATATAACTTTTCAACGCTTTGATCAATTATTTTGAAATATATAGAACCCCTATATAAGTTTATCATTGTCTTAAATGGTACATTCAAGCTTATTTATGTTTAGATCATGATGAAGACCTAATTTTGAACTTGAACATTTGATTATTTGAGAACAGACTCTAATATCCCACATCAGAAAAGGGGAAGTTTCTAAATTTTCTTCGATTGCATTCCTTACCTTCTTTTCCAAGAATGGCATAGTATGGACATTTGTGTTTTCTGCATACAACGAAGTGAATTCCTTCTTGCCAAGGTATTGTCAAACTCTTAACTAAATTGGTTACTAACCACAAAAACCAACATTCAATTAGATTTACAAATAATGTATGTACGTGCATGATCTCACTTATGTTTAGATTATGACGAAGGCATATTTCAAAGAGAATTTGATTATATGTAATATGAATACATCCCAAAGATGAAATATTTAAATGGTTTTTGAAGAATGACTTAATATATGTGCATATTTGTGTTTTCTTCATGTACATGAAAGATTATATGAGAACATCTATTCCACCGCAGAAAGAGGATACAAGCATTTTCTGGAACTCACATATACTATATGTGAGCTAGATCACATATAATTTCAAAGAGCATTTGATTATATATAATATGAATACATCCCAAAAATGAAAGATTTAAATGGTTTTTTAAGAATGATTTAATATATGTGCATATTTATGTTTTCTTTGTGTACATAAAAGATTATATGAGAACATCTATTCCACCACAGAAAGAGGAGATAAGTATTTTCTGGAAGAATGGTTTTTAAAATGGAGATTTGTGAACTTTCATAGATATAAGTAATTTCTTGGAATAATGGCTTAATATGGAGATTTATGAGTCATTTAATTTGAAATGGCATTTGAGAGAATTTGATTATATGAAAACATATATTCCACTGTAGAAGATGAGAGAAGTATATTACTACTGAGGAGATTAGTATTTTACTGGTAAGTAAATAAGATCACCTGGGATGAGAATTTCACCTGAAGGATTTGGGACTTTATCCACAAGGAGATAAGTATTTTATTGGAATAATGACTTAATATGGAGATTTGTGAACTTTCTACATACACAGTTCTATATTTATTTTTAGATTATTATCTAACTCTGAACACAAAAATTGGTTATCAAGAACACAATTTTTCTCTTTAAAATTTTTTAAGATTTTACAAATTGTTTAAATCGTGTAAGCTTAATGTGGAGAGTAACTATTTTGGAATTTTGGAACTTTGTGATGGAAGTTTGGTTTAAAAAAAGTGCCAAAAAAGTGTAATAAAAAGAGAGGGAAAATCTTAAATATGTTTAACTCTGGTTGGGTATGTTATTATTTCTTATTGTTTATTTAATATTTAGTTAAAGTATATATGCTAATATGTGTTTATTTGTTTTTTTTATTATTGTTTTTTATTATTACAAATGTTTAAATTATATTTGGTGGAAAATATGTTTACATTATATTTGGTGGAAATGAGTATGTTGGAGGATGAGACTTAACTCTTTTGGTATGTATGTCATTTTTTCTTTAATCACGACTTGTTTTATTTATCTAAAATGACACATGTGTATATTTTATTTTAAATTTGTACATATATTTTATTGTAAATTTTTAAATTTTGAATTATGTTTTCTTTTGCAGGTTTAAATTGCAGTTATGAAGTGATCTATCTTAAAGCGATGGCTTAGAGTCCAGAATTTTGGAGTTAAATGTCGTAGTTTTTGTTATCATCCTAAAATGGATGTGGAACCTATGTATTTGGCGTGTAACTATTCAAACTTTGATTATATATATATATATATGGAACTCAAAATATCAATTAATTGTCTCATATTTGATTTCTCTTATATTGTTTGTGATGGTGGAATATATTGTTTATTGTTTCATCTTTGATTTCTCTTATATTGTTTATTATGGTGAAACTTATATTGTTTATGATGGTGAAATATATTGTTTATTCATTAATAAATAGTCAATATCTTATAATTTGAATTTTTATGTTTTATGGTGAAAGGATAATTTATGTTTTATGGTGAAAGGGTAATTTATGTTTTAATGGCAGCTTCTCGATGCCAAGGCAAAGGAGAAAATCCAAGAGAGGGGTTGCATGGTATAGCTCATGGGGGCGAGGACAACAAATAACTCCAGACTTTCCTTTTCCTATAGCTCATGCCTCTCATTCCTCCACTCTGGATCTCCCTCCTATGTCCTCCTCGTGGGCCTACAGAGTGGAGTGGTTTGACAGCATGGCTAATTGACTCGGCTTCACACCTAAGCTCAGCCTAGAAGCACCATCCATACACCAGCCTCCCTCCCGCCTA
Organism: Picea engelmannii; assembly: GCA_009831015.1. NCBI lineage: Eukaryota > Viridiplantae > Streptophyta > Pinopsida > Pinales > Pinaceae > Picea > Picea engelmannii. Next base: position 112,779 of record ML781634.1, on the reverse strand, counting down.
CCTTCTCCATCCGCTCTCTCTATCCTGAATACCCCCCTCACTTCTTTTTCCTCCCCCCACACTTATTCTTCCTCCCCCACACTTCACCTCCAATTTCTCCCCTGCTTTCTCCTCGGCCACAGCCTTCATGTGCTCGGTGTGATGGGTTTACAGAGCTGCATAATTATTTGGACAACATCCAAAACTTAGTCTTCGAAGTCAGGTGTGACATGAAGGAGTTGTTGATCAGAGACGAACTTCGTGAGAATCACGAGGAGGGCTTGGAGACTCTCATATGCACTCTCCTTCACACCACTCCGGACATAGGTACTCCATCCCTAGACATTGTGCATGATCCTCAGATGGAACAAAATCCAGGCCCAAGATCCAAATGAAAACAACGTTCACAGGTTTTCTTGGTTTTTTTATGTCTTTAGACGGATTACTTCTCTTGGCTCTAGCCCTGCAAGGCACCATAGTTTCTTTTTCTGCAATTGTGAACTATTTGGACAAGTGGCAACATTGGTTTCTCATCTGGGCGATGCAGCCCCTGTCTCATTGTTTACCCTGACATATGTAAATTTTTTATACCAGAAGGCTTTAATAAGAAGTTATTAATATAATGATCCTACTTTATTTACAGAAAAAAAATAAAAAAATAAAAAAATAAAAAAAAATAAAAAATAAAAAAAAATAAAAAAAATAAAAAAAAAAAATTATGTTTTACGATAATGTGCTGAAATTAAAAATGTTTTATATCATTTTATTTATAAACATCATTGTACTATGTGAAGTAGAGTTGATTATGTGCGGAGTTGATTTTGTAGTGATGGGAGATCTGGGTAGTTATCAAATTATAGTTTCTAACTTATAATTTAAATTTTGTTTGATTTGGAAATATGGTTGAAAATAGTCAAAACAAGTCATCAAAATTTATAGTTTATTATGAAATTTCACAATGAAATGGCAGTCCAACACTAAATTGGTTATGTTAGTCTTTTGTTTCTTTTCGAGCTTCCAATATATTTATTCAAGAAAATGTGAAATAAAAAGGTGTACTTTGTAATAAAAATTGAAATAAAAACATTATTTAGAATGTAAAATTAAAATATACTTTAATATAAGTAAGCGATTTTCATTAAAATTTATATTGATATAAATTTTTATGTATCAAAAATGGTAGAAAATGGTTGATCTGGAAATTATCAATCCTCTGCACATTATAAGTATTCACTAATGTCATTCATATGACACCTACCATTAATGGAAGTATTCACTATACCATTAATGGAAGTATTCACTATGACAGTCCAACACTAAACTGGTTATGTTAGTGTTTGGTTTCTTTTCGAGCTTTTTGTTAGCACTCTATAAATTTTGTCCGGCTGAATAAACAAACGACAGAGGTAACTGTTTCAACCAGCTTTAGAGTTGAGGCACTAGCCTGCTCAACTCATAGAGGGATCTCTCGTATCACTAGGTATATCTATGGAAATCGATGGCTAGATTTGGTTTGTGTTGGGGATTTTTAATAAAATGACTGGAAAAAAGAAGATAACATTTGGGCTATGGGGTCTGGAATAAATAGAACACATTATCAAACCTGAGAACTATTTAGAGGAAAATGCTAAATCAGGCAATGAGTCTGATTTTATATCTGAAAATTTTGCATGACATCAAAAGAAAAAGAAACACATAACTACATCAGAGAATTACAAAGATGAATTCTGAAAAAGTTAAGAAGAGAGAAACATAGTCTAAGTTGTTAAGCCAAGAGCATCAAATAATGAATTATGGGCCTCTAAATCTCCAATTTAGACAGAAGGAAGTGTAAATGAAGTATATTCTTATAGGAAATACATACTATGAGGGGAAAACAAGACTCATATCACTTCCAGTTAGAATATTTTCATAAACAATCCAAAATCTGCCTCTACATTTATATATTCATTATAACCCCAAAATTTACAAAAGTCTTCTTGCAAAAGAGGGCAGACTCCTCTTTTCTCCCTGCCTTACATCCTTGGGATGATACATATATAGAGAAGGTTCCTTAGTGGAATTCAAAATGTTCAGACTTCTCGTAATTCTAAAATTAGAGATGAGTTACAAGGAGGAATGATTTATAATAACCGTTATCCTATTTTAAAGGGACCGTTATAACAGATTCATCATATCTAGGCCCTTTTCTTCGACCGACATCTGTCCAAAACATGTTGAGATGTACTTATTCTAGTCTGAGAATTTATTTCAGCTCAGTGATCTCCTTCTTTAGAGTGACCAACCAAGCTGGTTGATTCTCCCCAATGCTTTCAGCCATTTCGGCCATGTTTTCTGTCCTCTATCGTTTGCTCCATTTCTCTTTCATAGCTGGATTGTTGATGATTAGGTTCTTCATGATGGGATTTAGCCTAACTTCTAATCCTGGGTCTATAGCAGGTTCCGTATGGAATTTAGTTGCTAATATACGTGCAATTTCTCTTTCCTTCTTACCAATAGATAAACCTGCCATGTTACTTGAATGATTTGTTTGACTAGATATGTCTTGATTGGCCTTGTTCGTGTATCCTAGTATCATGGACACCAAGATGCTCCTTTCAGAAATTAGAGAGTCAATCTTACGGATGAGATGATACCCTCATACTTGAGAATCGGTAGTTATAGATTTCCAATCATGAATCACTGACAGAGTCACTTGCATGTACGTTGGTTTACCATGCTTGGCTAATCCATTTCAAATGATTAGCTTTTGAGTTTTTTATATGGCGGCATTCACCTCACATCATACGGTTGTGAAGTACTAAACGAGTGAAGCGAGGTGATTCTGACTAGTTGTCGCCCACCCCACGAGTGGTTGATTTGATGTATTGAAACATGTGACATCGGGGATTTTGCGAAAGTGGTTTTAAGCAAACCACCTTTCACCCCGATGTATCTCTGGAGGCATCGCACATCCATTTAAAAACCACAATGGTTTTCCCCGGTCCGTCTTTACATGGTTAAGTCATGTGCAATTTCACTGTCCGATATGGGTCTCAGTCGTTGATTTGGGTCGTTTTACAATCGACGATTTGTCAAGTTATACCCTTTGTGCATCTGCTATATTTGTCCATACACCGCCAGATATTTCCTGGCCCTCTAAATTATCAATTCTCCAAACTATCACGCTTCCGCAACGATGTAGCTCTTGCTAAATTTCCAAGACTTGGATCCTATCTGAAAATTGTCATGGTGATAACATAGGCTCCAACTGGGGATGCTATCCTCCCTGTGAGGTAGAAAAGAACTCATTGGCCCGATGCCTGATCCATTGGACTAATCCCAAAACATGTGTGTATACCTTTCTCTTACCATATCACTAGTGTCTGTTGAAGTCCAAACTCTGCATGTTGCTCTCAACTGGATACTGAACACTAAATATACTGATGAAACTAACTATACACAATACTCGAAATATAAACTAAAAAATGCTTGTCCAGCAAGCTTATTCGTACATTCCTATCTACCCTAAAACGCTGAAATGAATACTCAATCAAGTGATGCTAAAGTGCCAATGCAACCAATCAAGCAATTGGCTTCCTAATTTTTCTCCGCTCACATATTTCTTAAGAAGGTAGACAAATGTAAAAGGTTGCAGCTGAAAACAAAATTTGAATCCAAAATTTGAGTTTATGAATGAAACAAACTCCTCTTTCACTGATGATTGTAATAGGATGGTCACTGGATCTTGAAAACCATGAAAAATCATTTATTCTTGGAGAGAAAAAACAAAAATACAAGACTCTTTCATAAGTGTTTGTTGTTCTTGCTTTATTTCTTCTGTTTTGAGAACATTTTCAAATGAAATGGAAACAATGGGTTTGCCTACTTCTCCATGCATCTCAAGAAAAACATTCATACATTCTTGAACATCTTCAAATATGGAAGCCATATTATGTGCATCAAGGCTATCCTTTTGTTCATCAAACAATTCTGATTTGGTTTCATTAAACTTCTGGAAATTTGTTTGAGGACTACCATTTTGACTTTCAAATGAATTAATAGAAATAAGTTCATGCTCATAATATTCTTGTAAATGTGAAAAGATGACATCATGAACTATTTCACAGTCTAGAGTTCTCATGGATGTATTTTGAAAACCCTCATATGTGTCTATGTTGTTTAGAAATTGAACCAGTACGTCATTCTCAGGGGAAGAAAGACAACTTTGAAACATTTCGTCATGTTGGAAACATTGTTGAATATCCATATTTGTTTCAGGCGAATGGTAATGGCCTTGAACAACAATCTCTTGAGAATCTTCTTCTTCTTTTTCACGATGATAGTTGAGCATAGGCTGTAGATCTGAGCTAAAATAACTTTTCAAGTGATCATCAATATGGTTATCATTACTGTCCAATCTAGTTCTCTCTTTGTATTCACCATCATGTCCGGTGGATTTCTGACTTGAGACATTACAAATATTTTTCTTCAACAATTTGAAAGAAGAAAAACACAGTGGTAAGGTTGTCTCACCTGATTCAATACTTTCTTTGTTCTCTTTACTATGGGCATATTTCTGAACATGCTCATTTTCAGTTTCATCTTTGACTAATGACTACACCTCTGAACCGATGGAAAACACATGAGAAGAATGTTGCAACATCTTATTAATTTGTTCCATTGATTTATTGTGATTTTGCATCAGCACAAATTCATTTTCCTCCACAATGATCTTAGAATTCTCTTTCAACAATTTAAATGCAGCAAAGCACAAAGGTAGAAAATTTTCTTCAACTGACCCAATACTTTGCTCTTTATAACTGTGATATGTAGGTTGATTTATCTCACTATATTTCTAAAAAAGAACATATTCAATATCATAATCATCTTCATACTTTTCATATACAGGTAGATCACTGACATATTCAAGGTCATATAACAAGAACAAACTTGGAACATCAACATGTTCTTCGACAGACTGATTTGTACACTCGTCCTCTTGATTAAATGAATACATGAAATAATCATCCCCTTGTTTATCATGGGATGGATCAGAAACTAAATCATCACCTTCTCTTTCAACAAGTGGGACGTAATTTTTAGCACAATCACAAACATTTGAAACCTCAAGAGGACCCATGATATTGTCGATTCTATGCTCAAGATTACAATCAACTATTTTTTGTTCATATTCACTTTCATGTTCTTGAGCATCCAACCCCTCCTTTTGGATCTGTTTACATGCCTGGATGTTGTGTTGGATATCCTGGGCATCATTAAACATTTTTTGTATGGACTTAGGTCTTCTTTCCATCAGGAGGAAAGACAAATCTGGATGAAGAGTTGTTGTATAATGGAGCATGGCAGTCGCTTCAGTGGGTTGAATCTCTTCAGGCAATTTGTAGTAAATATTATAAAACCTTCTACTGAATATAGAGATAGCTTCGTTGCTCTGCCATTCCAAGGCATGGAACTCTGCAAGTTGTAGCTCCAAAGATTTCATCTTGCCCCAAAACTTAAAAAAAAACATTCTTCAATCCCTCCCATGAGCCAATTGTATCTGGTTGCAAATGTCTAAACCAGTGTTTGGTGTCCCCTTTCAAGGATTGAAAGAAGGCCCTCATACAAACATCATCATGGTCAATCTCAAACAACTCTATAAAATTCTCAAACCCATGGATTTTTTTTTCATTTGAGATGACATTAGGCTCCCCATCAAACACAGGCAGGTATTTATAGTGCTCACGAGGGAAATCATGAAGGACTTGAGGTAACTTCAGGGGTATGTATCTATGTTGGGCTCTGGAGGACGTTGGACTAGGAACAGGGGAAGAGACATCGGCCTTGGCTTCATGGGGTTCATCGACTTGGTCATGGTCATCACATGGCCCAGCTGTAAAACTCTTATCAAAATAAGCGATACAGTGGAGGTGTGCATGTGCAACTTTAAGAGGAGGATAAATGATTGCAAGTTTTTCATGATTGTCATACAAATGCAACAGGTAAAGAAAAACTTGTTTGGCATGCTCAAGGAAGGAAAAGAAGTAACTTATAACAAATAGTAAAATTCTTTGGAAGAGATCCCATTTTGAGTACCTGTTTTCCTCCATGATACCTTCCCACTCCCCTGTTAAGGGATCTCATCTTCTAGTGAAGTCTCTGAATTACATTTGAATCTTGAGTGAAGTCACCAATAATGTTTTGGGATCTGGATTATGCATTGAGAGTGGAGTCTCCATTTAAAATTCAAATTTATGGATTCTTCTACCAGTGGAATCACCTTTAAACTGATTTTTTGATGTGTGGAGTCATCAGAGAAGGAAGATAGCCAATATGTGCCTAAGTGTCTGTTGCTCTCAGACATTAGAACTCAACCATGTCATTATTTCCCAAGGAAAAATTTTCAATTCATCCTCAGCAACGGGTCCAAAATTTTTGCACTCTGTAAATTTTGTCTGGTTGAATAGACAAAAGACAAAGGTAACTGTTTCAACCAGATTTAGAGTTGAGGCACTGGCCTGCTCAACTCAAAGAGGGCTCTCTCGTGTCACTGGGTATATCTATGGAAATCGATGGCTAGATTTGGTTTGTGTTGGGGGATTTTAATAAAATGGCTGGAAAAAAGAAGATAACATTTGGGTTATGGGGTCTGGAATAAATAGTACACATTATCAAACTTGAGAACTATTCAGAGGAAAAGGATAAATCAGGCAATGATTCTGAGTTTATATCTGAAAATTTTGCATGACATCAGAAGAAAAAGAAACTCATAGCTACATCAGAGCATTACAGAGATGAATTCTGAATAAGTTAAGAAGAGAGAAACATAGTCTAAGTTGCTAATCCAAGAGCATTAAATAATGAATTATGGGCCTCTAAATCTCCAATTTAGACAGAAGGAAGTGTAAATGAAGTATATGCTTACAAGAAATACGTACTATGAGGGGAAAACAAGACTCATATCACTGCCAATTAGAATCTTTTCATAAACAATATAAAATCTGCCTCTGCATTTATATATTCATTCTAACCCCAAAATTTACAAAAGTCTTCCTGCATAGAGGGTAGGCTCCTATTTTCTCCCTACCTTACATCCTTGGGATGATACATATATAGAGAATATTCCTTAGTGGAATTCAAAACATTCATACTTCTCGTAATTCTAAAATTAGAGATGAGTTACAAGGAGGAATGATTTATAATAACCGTTATCCTATTTTAAAGGGACCGTTAGGAACAGATTCATCATATCTAGGCCCTTTTCTTCGACCACCATATATCCAAAACATGTTGAGATGTACTTATTCCAGTCTGAAAATTTATTTCAGCTCATTGATCTCCTTCTTTATAGTGACCAACCAAGCCGGTTGATTCTCCCCAATGCTTTCAGCTGTTTCGGCCATGTTTTATGTCTTCTGTCATTTGATCTATTTATTTTTCACAACTGACTTGTTGGTGATTAGGTTCTTCATGATGGGATTTAGCCTAAATTATAATCCTGAGTCTAGAACAGGTTCTGTATGGAATTTAATTGCTAATATACGTGCAATTTCCCTTTCCTTCTTACCAGTAGATAAACCCACCATGTTACTTGAATGACATGTTTGACTAGATATGGATTTATTGGCCTTGTCCATGTATCCCAGTATCATGGACACCAAGATGTTCCTTTCATAAATTAGAGAGTCAATATTACGGATGAGATAATACCCTCATACTTGAGAATCGGTAGTTATAGATTTCCAATCATGAATCACTGACAGAGTCATTTGTAGGTACGTTGGTTTACCATGCTTAGCTAATCCATTTCAAATGATTAGCTTTCAAGTTATTTATATGGCGGCATTCACGTGACATCATACGGTTGTGAAGAATCGAACGAGTGAAATGGGGTGATTCTGACTAGCTGTCGCCCGCCCCACGAGTGGTTGATTTGACATATTGAAACATGTGACATCGGGGATTTTTCGAAAGTGGTTTTAGACAAACCGCCTTTCTCCCCAATGTATCTTTGGAGGCACCGCGCATCCATTTAAAAACCACAATGGTTTTCCTTGGTTCGTCTTTACATGGTTAAGTCTCGTGCAGGTTCATCGCCCGATATGGGCCCCAGCTATTGATCTGGGTCATTTTACAATCGATGGTCTGTCGAGTTATACCCTTTACGCCTCCGCTAAATTTGTCCATACGCCGCCAGATATGTCCTAGTCCTATAAATTATCAATTCTCCAAACTATCACACTTCCGCGACGATGTAGCTCTTGCTAAATTTCTGAGACTTGGATCATGTCTGAAAATTGTTATGGTGATAACACTTTCAATATATTTATTCAAGAAAATGTGAAATAAAAATATGTACTTTGAAATAAAAACATGATTTAGAACCTATTTTAATATGTAAAATTAAAATATACTTTAATATAAGTAAGCGATTTTCATTAAAATTTATATTGATATAAATTGTTTTTGTATCGAAAATGGTAGAAAATGGTTGATGGAAATTATCAATCCTCTGCACATTGGAAGTATTCACTAATGCCATCAATATGACACCTACCATTAATTCAATTAAAATTATGAAAATCTAAATGCAACAAACCAAGCCTTAGTAGATGACCTCTTATTTTTTATTTTTTGTTACCAAACCACAAAATCAAATTTGTTTTCAACTTAAGTTTTTTTCAATCAAACTCAATGAAAACTATGTTTAATGTGTATAATATAAGTAACTTGTTTCCTGTTCATCATACACATTTTTCTAGTAGCTTATAATTTCAATTTTGTTTTCAATTTGCTTCAAGATATTGAAATCTAAATGCAGAAATTTAACAATTTAATATAATATCAACAATTTTGGAATCAAAATTCACAATTTCATAATTAAAATTGATACTTTTTAAGATGTCTTTAAAAATTTTAATTACGATGTTAATCATGTGTATTACCTTGAATTTTTTAATTAGGATGTTAATCATACACTTTAAGATGTCTTTAAAGTTTTTCTAAGCCAGCGATAGTCCCTTATAATGACATGGAAATGGGTCCTATCTTTTATATGAAGTTATCATCTTCATATGAAAAATCATTGAACAATCAAATTGAAAATAATGAACGCAAATCCTATATGTAGTAAATTGGTTACATGCATTAAAGGATTTGTGTATACGATTTGGATAATTTGTAGGATTAAAGTATAATCATCCAAAGTACAGGTCAATTTAGGTTCCCTAGATACAATCTATAGGTTCTTCCATGAAATTGTAAATAAGTCTTGGTAAACTTTATAATTCATCAAAAATATAACTTTTCTTAATTGAATGGACCATGAAAGTAAACTAAACTGGAAATGATTCTAGAATCCTAGATATTCATAAATACGTGTACTTTCAATGCAAAATATAAAATTTTGGAATGTATATGTCACTTGTTTAAAGAAATCGTAATGGTATTCCGTCTTCAATTATTCATTCATGATCGGCTTTAGACATTTTCCATTTTCTAACTTTTGTTTTTTTTCTTGATTGAACTTATATTAACTTTATGTGCGTTGCACATACCAAATGACTATATTGAAAACTTATGACATATGATTGGTAGTCTTGAAAGTGAACATGAGTATTGGTTTGATGGGTTTCTTGAAAAAAAATATCCTTTCAATACGATGGATTTTCTTTCATATATAAAACAGTTATCATCAAAATCTTCTAATAGCCTCATCTTTTGTTTTGTGCATCACATCAAATGATATTTCATGTTTTTAGTGTTATCTACAAGTGGAACCAAGGAAAATACATCTCCTGTAAATAATTTGATATATTGGACAACAAATAGTTCGTATTACATTATCACACAAGTACAGCTACAAATTATTTGAAAAAAATTAAACATAAAAATTACCTTCTCTAACAAGATCGAAAACTCTATAACCATCAACTGACACTATAGTTTCATTTGATTTCATCCCCTTTGAGCTTGCAAGTGAAATTTTCCCTTTTATATTAAGTTTGGTATGTCTCCAACCTTTAACATATTCTACATTTTCATTTTCACAAATCTCTATGGATTTTGTGTCCTCTATGCAAACTTAACAAAAAAAAGACTCATTTATTCTATCAAATGCAAACACATTTTGATAGCATTTTGTTTTAACTGAATGCATTTTTCGTGTCCCATATATTGTACCGGCTTCATATGGGATTGATCTATTTATATCTTGGATTCCAACATACCAAAAAAACCTGCACAAGACAAGAACTTGTTAACTTGAAATCTCTCAAGAAAATGATTGAAGATTGAATATAAATGTGAACACGTGAATAAAAATATCTTGTGTACATGTGTAACATGTATATATAGACACACCTGTGCACATCCCTTGATGGATTATTTTCATGGCTTAGCGTCATTTTGCACCATTCAACAACTTGATCAACGGATTCAAATCGATCGGCATGAGGGTTCATCTGATACCTTTGAAGTGCTCATTTTACACATGCCCCTGCACCGTCATGCTCTCATTTTCCATGACCAGTCTCAAAAAAATTCCAACAATGTGTAATGTTTGGTTTTTTATGAAGACGACACAACCAATAGAATGATTGTGAAGATTTGAACTGACCCGCACACCCATCTGACCATATCCAATGTCAATCGAATCCGATCCCATGTTCTTTCAATGAATCATAAAATTTATCAAAATAATGTTGTACATAATGTGTGTCTTGTGCTCGATCATCACTTATATAAAAGTGATATTCTTTAATAACACGTCGATTGTCATTGGTGTTTTCTATGTTATCAAGACTATGTTGATCATGTCTATATAGAACGTGGACAAATATAGTGACTTGGTCAGAATGATAATATTCACTCTGTATTTCTTTTTGTACAGCGAATGTGTAATTTTATGCAAAACCAACTACAGACAAAATTTTCCCTGGTGGAAACACTTCACAAGATTGTTTGAATTGTAGGTATTTCCATCGAGCTCTATGTGAATGCTTGGTGTATTTATAAATTTCTTCCTCAAACTTCTTCAAAAAATATATCACACAGATTTCATCTACTTTCAAATCAATCCTTTTGGAAATAACATTTGAAGAATGTGGAGCCGTGTTGTTGATATATTCATATCTCTTCCAATTGATTGTTATATTAGAAAATGATTGATCATTCATATCAATAGGATAATTTGAGTGAAACAAACTTAAATTTCCACAATGATCACATTTCTTTCCACCAACACATTTTTTTTGGTAAAATAATTCATCACCTTCTCTTTCACATAGAATTTCAGATATAAAAGCACGGAATGTGGAAGGAGGAGGTGAACTTGGCCATAATTTTTTACCAAAATCAAGAAAAGTGTCGTAATATAACTCAAATTCCACATGATAATGACAACAACAAGTGTCACGAACAATGATGGGTCTAACAAACCATGGTTTTTGTTGCACAAATGTATTGATGGAAATTTTAACTTCTTTGTGCTCTTCTTTGAACTATTGAACAATTTTTTTTGTATCATTGGAAATATATGTTTTGGATATTCTTCATATTTTTTTTCATTCTATTATTCGTTGCAACACATCCCTTGTATGTGGTGAAACACGAGATTCTGTCAACCAACAATTAGGGGCAATTCTTTAACATTTTCTGCAAGTCTATCTTTGTAGGGTTGTCTAGAAATCATTGTCCAACAAGCGAGTTCATCATTTGCATCTATTTTCAATCGAAATTTTCTATGTTTGTACAATGTTTTTCTTGACGTTCCCATCATTTTTTCCATGTGTCATTTCAAACGCTTTTTTATATTGCTAGATGAAACAATTTTTGTTTGTATCACTCTACATGCAACACTGACATCTTTTTTTCGATATTTTCCAAAATCTTTTAATACGCTAGTTATATTTTCAAAGACATTCTATTTCACCTTTGTATATTTTGTCGACTTTTGAATACCCAATAATGATGTAGCTTCTTTTAATTTTATTGACTTTATTAGAAAGAGTAAAATTTGAGCTTGTATTGTTATTGATTCATCTTTGAAAAAAGTATTATACATATTCTTAGTTCAATATCTTATATAATGCTTAGCTTCTTTCTTCCCAAATTTATTAGTATCAACATTTTCTAATATTTCATCATCAATGTTGATAGATTCTCCTGCATATTTCAATTTAAAGTTTATATTAAAAAACAAAACCCGAACATAAATTCACTAAACTATATACAAGTGTTCATCTTATATTATCTAAATTTATGTACATACCTATAGGTGATTCATCTTATGCTTCAAATTCGGTTTCAACGTCTTCATCGACGTTATGAGACAAATCTATTTATGTTTTTTTTAAAACAACAAATCGTAATTACAATCAATTATATTAAACAATATTTTAAATTTGAATTCTATATTTTTAATATAGACAATATGCGCATGCATACCTGGTTGGACTTCTTCTTGTTAAAAATCTCTATTTACATGATCATCGTTTTTTTCTCCAATATTTGCACGTTCTCGTTTATTTCTCCAATAATGCTCTTTCCTTTGATCGTTATGGTGAGTTTCATATCGAGTGTGATCAAATTTTATTTTACGCAAACTTTTTTTTTTCATGAGTATAGTTATCTATAAACATTTTTAACAAAATCAACATTTCAGAATAGTCTCAGAAAAACTTCATTGTCACAAAAATTATTAAAAAATGATATCAATAATTTTATGTTCAACAAAGGCTTCACCTTGAAAAAATGCTCAACATTTAGATTTCAATATATAAATTGTTATTCCAATAAAAACTTGAACAAACATCAATTACCTTGTTCAACAAAAATGAAAAAGATGATTCGAAAATTTGTTTAGGTGCTCTAGAAAACCATGAAACAAACGATGAATTGTGTTAAATGTGTTCGTATGAAAGCGTATTTATACGATTTGGTGTGAAATGAAACGATACGACGT